>BGPR01010203.1:0-39870 GCA_013235015.1 Araneus ventricosus
AATCTAGGAGGTCTACCAAAATGAAGAATCCAGTTTAATCTAGCTCCCAACAATAATATCACATCAGCTCGGGCAAGTGCTCTGTAATTTAAAATAAATGAATAAATAAAATCTTTAGATAAAAATATTGTTTAAAAAGTCTTAATAGGTTTTATGATTTGCATCAAAGGCAACTCAAACCAATCTGAAGCAAAATTAAATGGAAGAAAAAAATTCACACAATTAAGGAAAAAAAGTAACAAATTTACACAAATCCCTCATAAATTGCAATGAAATACATCAATAAAAAGCAAATTTTTTTTCTTAAAGACAAATAATCATAACAGTTGAAATATTACAGTTAATTAAGAAATAGGTTAAAAATTTCTAAAATTGAGTTAACATCTTTCAAAAATGCTCTTTTCATCTTGTTTTCATGGACTGTGAAATTTAAGGAACATTCATGAAAAAACCTGGAAATTTCACAATCATTCATATTAAGCGGATTATTAAAATTCAGATTATGTAAATGAAAATTCCATAACCACCATGTTGGTATAATTTTTCTTACAAAACAAAACGAATTTAAATTTTAGCCATAAGTTATGCACAAAACTTAAGACTAACATACATACTAACTTCCTAGAGCTTCACAAAAACCTAGAAACTTATTGAGTATTTGAAAAGTCACTGAAGTTGATATGATTGTTAGCATTTCAATTAAGAAGTATGTTGAAAAACTTTACAGCTGTCAAGATGGATATAATTTTTTAAATAAATTAATTTAAAATTTCAATCATGACTTTTATTTTACTCAAAATTCATGCCAATTTCCTTAGAAAATAAAATCTCATAGAAGTTATATTATAAATTATTAAAAGAAAACACTCTTCAGACGCTCCCCTTAAAACGATTTTAATTTATTTAATATTTTTAGAAGGAACTATTTGTCTCTTTGAACACTTGGTAATTTAAGTACAACATATCTTTAACAGATATGATACTTTCTGATGAATCTGGGAAATAAAATGTTTCAAAAATAGTTTCTGTAATGTCAATTTATGGAGTGGTCGGCAGTGGAGTATAGTTCAATTTAGTTTAGTTATATTAATGTCCCGTTTTGAAGCAACACGAGAATTATTTTGGGATGGACCTCTTAATTTTGAACCGCAGTCAGGTGACGAGGACGACACCTGAACTGGCACTCCCTCTCCAAACTTCCACGCCACAACAACGGGAGGACATTTGGCCACTACATATGATTTAGCACGCAACAGGCCCCATATACAGCGGATCTTCAGTGAAATCGGGTTTCGAACCTGGAACCCTCTGGCCCCAAAGCCGAGACCTTACCACTTGACCACAGTGGCCTGAAGTATAGTTCAGAGTATACTGCTTGGCAATGAAAATGCAGGAAAAATGTGACACTAATTCTTTATTCTTGACTATACTTATACATATAGGAACCATGACATTTTCACTAACAAATATCTTCTTTGATACTTAAGCTCTACCTTCACATCTTTAAGAATAAAATAAAAAAAAACTATTCCAACTGCTTCATATTGGTCTCCTGCTTTTTGCCACTCAAACAAAAACCATTAATTATCATTCCCAGAAACGCTGCCTCAAGCATACAGGAAGACCCTCCTTCCACTCATGTCTCCACAATTGTCTTTTAAACTCTCTGAAAAGGCCATAAAGCTTTTCAACATTGTTTCATCACTTCCTGAGAGTTCTTCATCACCCCTTTAGTGTCCTGTAAATTATTTACTGCATATCTGTTAATATGCAGGCACCATTATGTCCCTTACTGCCACTACCATCTGATAGCCTACACACACTAGGGGAAAGGGAAGACAACCATCAATCCCTTCCAATATCCAATTAATTACTAGATTGGACTTGGATTATAGCTACTGAAACAACTTTAATCTATAAACTTGAAAAATTGTGCTTTATAATAGAGTTTAACTTAAATTTAGTAAAAGAACAAGCAAATAACTGACTTGGATCTGGCTGAAGAGACACACAATGGACTACGATCTGAAACAACGCCTTTTCCCATGGGTGTGGGAAGGAAAGGAATTTGATGCTGCTCAATAAACTGTCTAACAGGATTTTCAGCATGACCATAAGATGAGCCTTCAGAGAGGAAAGAAATATTTACTTGAAATATAATGTTTCATTGGAAAAAAAAAATCATCATTTTGAAATTCAGAAAGATGAACTACCGACCAAATTACTTCAGTTTTATGATGCGATTCATTCACACTGCTTTCAAAATGGAAAAATTTACTCTTGGTTGTTAGTACCCAAGTAAGTAGGTCTTTTTGTTTATATATATATATTCAGTTGCTATCTCAAAGGAGTAGCAAGGTAGTTTCTCTCCCTCATTATTCATGTAAAGATAGAGGATACAAGTAGAGTATCTATATCCGAATATTGGTTTTGGAGGGAATCGTGGAAACAAAATAATCACACACACACAGTGATGGAGATTTGGACACAGCGCATGGTCTCAATGGGCCTAGATCTCCGAAACATAATTAGTAGCATCAATCAGCCTCATTTGAACCAAGATGAAGGATTTGGGGATCTGCCATGGACGGTGAGAACCTCTACCTGACAAGGAGACTGCTGGTGTAGTTTGCTTCATGCTGGTGTAGACTGCTGGTGCTGCAGACAGGAGGAAGGTGGAGAAAGAAGGTGATAGTAGTAGTGTCTCGAAAGTTGTGGCACCATCTACCGCCTCAGGTTGGATGCAGAATCTTTATTGCTTAGCCAGGAGGGTGTTGATTAACATGAGAGCTTTTTCTTCTCTTGTTTTGGCCTTTTTACAGAAGCATGCTGCTTCCAGTAAGGTGGGAAATTCTTGATGTTTCTTAAATCTTCCAGTGGTTCACTGCGTTCCTTCAAGTTTAGGCTGGTTGTTTCCGGGGCGGTTGCTACTTTTGGCTTTGGCACTACTGCATGGGCATATGACTTCTTGGATTTTGTTGCATGGGTGCTTGGTAGGGCTTTGCATTAACTCCATGCAGCTAAGTGACCCTTTTCTCCACAATTAATGCAAATGGGGGTCTCAAATTTTCTCTGTTATACTGCATTCCCTGGTTGCATGCTGGCTGCTGCATTTAATGCACCTGGGGTGCATGAAGCAGTTCCCCACAGAGTGATAGTATCCAGAGCAGTTGACACACATTATTCACTTTCTTTCTTTACCTGTAGTTTTACTTTCACACTCATTACAATTCATTTCCAGTCAGGCTGATTTTTTAAAACCTAAATATGACAAAGGGGTTAAAAAACATACTATGCAATGGGTATAATTTATTCTTTTCTAAGCTAAAATGTCTCAATTTTCATATTTGACTTTAAACATCCCCCCTGGAGTTACTAAAGACTGATTCATACACTCTGGTGTGCCTCTACTGTTATGTCACCAAGTTAGATGCATTCTTCAAATGTAATTTTTTTGTCAGAAACCGAGTTAAAGAAGTCCTTACATATCATAAATTTCTTCACAAATACAGTAGTGTCCAATGGAAACTCACCAACAGAGATTTTGTTATACTTATGCAGGAGGCTGACACATCACTTAAAGAAAGATTCAGTAGTAAAAATGATAATGCAATAACACATTCCCATTGCAAATAAATTAAAATTAAATTCCTTTCAACAGCATTTGTTTGATTTAATTATTTAATGCCATGCTAAAAAAAAAATGTAAATTTTGCATTTTTATTGGCCAATACTATATACATATATTTACATTATTATATTCAGATGAAATATAAATAACAAATTTACCTTTTCCAATAATTACTAATGGCCTTTCAGCAGTGCTCAGTACATCATTTAAGGACTTAATAAGACTTGGAGGAGCTAATGAAATGGGAGGTTCTGGACACTTGGATGGATATTCTATAGAAGATTCTGGTCTTTCTTGAGCTATAACATCTGCCGCTAGATCAATATATGAAGCGCCTGGACGTCCAAAGGTACTCTGTCTAACAGCCTGATATTAAAAAAAAAATAAATAAATAAACTTTCACCCAAATCAAACATTTAGATCACAAATATCTTCAAGTATTTTAGAAAACCCTTTACTCTCCTGGCTTTAAATGTATTAGGTTTTAAACACAAAGAAAATTTTTGAATAGGCTAAGAAATAATGTCAGCAAAATATGATGGAAGCTAACAAATTTTAATACTTGAATGATATTTAGTTATTATATCTATATCATTTTTACAATGTTCCTGCAAAAAATTACAAAAGAAAACTTAATTTGCATGTTTAACACAACAAAATCACAGAAGTAAAAACTGAGGCTAGTATTGATTAAAGATAATGGAAACAGATTTACTTCAGAATAGGGAACCAAACAATAATCTTTTTTGTGAAGCAAGAATAAAAATTCCATGCTTTTCCAGTAAGGGTTTGATAAAATTAAATTCACTACTCAACAACTTAAATTCAAAATCTATTAAATGACTTTATTAAAACATTCAGGTTTTATACTAGCAATTGATAAAATGATATTTAAAAACTTTCAGTGGAATGAACTAATAAAAAAATGTGTTCATAATGATAAAAAAATTTCAAATTTTAATGGGGTTAAACATTGTATTTCCCAATTACAGTAAAACACAATATTGAGATAATTTAATATGTTACTTTTCTTTATTCAGTCAAATTATAATCACAGAAAAACATGGACAATTTTTCTAGTTTTTTCATTTTTTTGGGAGGGGGGGGGGGCTACTTGATTTTTACAGGTCCCGTTATCAATAAGGCACCAAGAATATTGCCAAGTTTAAACTACTCACTCTAGTGCATTAACATGCAGCTTATCAAATTTGGCAGTTTATTGTGGGGACTGTGAAAATTCAGTAGTACCTTTTTTACTTTCTCGTATACAAAGCGAAAGTATTGTAATTGTCAAAAAATTCAAACTCGAGAGTTTGATGAATCCCCACATTTTAGACCTCCCTGTGTCCGAAAAACACAATTTTGGAATTATGTCTGTCTGGGAACACGATAACTCGAAAACTATTAGAGCTACGGGGATGAAATTTGGTATGTGATCTTTACACATAATTTGTACGTTTCTATCAAATTTTGGACAAAATCTGTCTATGCGAAGTCTGTCTGTCCACGTTCAAGTGGACACTATAACTCAAAAACTTGAATAGCTAGATGGATAAAATTTGGTACACAGTTTTATCATCATGAATGTAGGCCCATATAAAATTTTGGGCCAAATACGTCAAAGGGTTGACTATATGTCGGTCTGTATAATCACAAACTTGTAAACACAATAATTCTTTAGGATAATGACTTAGACATGAAATTTGGTTTTTGGCCCTCTAATCTTAATTTGTGTCCAATTTTCGTTTCAATCCATTAAGGAAAAGGTGTTCAAATTGCATATTTGGTTCAAAATGCACATTGCAACTGTGTGTTGGAGAATGTTTTGCTTATTTCACTCAAGTTAGTATGATTGGCTTTTGACCTTGACGGTCTACAAAGGAAATTGCAGTGAGTGGCAAACACGCACTTCGGAAATTATGGCAACCCCAAAACAAAACTTCGTTCTGACATTCTACAGATGGACACCTGTGATTAACTGGAGGTATGATGAAATCTTGTGTCATATATATAGAAAGATTTCGTACTCAAAAATGTTAAAGTTGTGGTACCTCAGCGTGAGTAAAAATTGCGAACATACACAATTTTTTGTGCAAAATATTAAGTTTTTGGGAATTCATAAATTTTATATGTTTCATTGTAAATCACCATTCATAATTTTTTCCTCAAAATAACCCAAAAATATTTACCTACCTACCGGGTGTTTACCCACCCCACATTAATTGGTTGTATGCGAGAAAGTTTCGGGGAGGCCACTCCTGCTAGTTTTTATTACTATTATTATATTTTCTTCATAGCTATTTCATAATTGTTCATTCCTGTACATTGAATTGCATGTACAAGCTACCAAGCATAAAAAAACATTAATATATGAAAAGAAACATATACAGATTTAATGAAAGCTTACTTTTTCAACATGAAAAGGTATATGAGAAATGTCTGCAGGTCGACAGGTATATTTGCTGTATAAACGGGCACTTTCAACCTATTGTAAAAATATAGATATCTACTAAAATACAAGCACAACAAAAAAACCAGTAAAATAATAAAAATGTGATGCATTTTTAAAATCGCACAATTAAAAGTAAAAAAAAGTCAATTGATTTTTCAGACTTGCATTTTATTATGTATACATCAAAACTTTTGCCAAAAAGCAGAAACATTAAGCACAGTAACTTAAACACTATGTTACCTCATAAGACTGAGTTTTTGTTGCAAAATATTTTTTAAAGGCACTTAAGAAGTCAATTTTTATATATTTAATTACAGGAAAATACCTGAGGAAATTCTTGGAAACCACCAAATCCTTCTTGGTCTCTTCCACAAGACCCACCAATGACAATCATAGGCCTAAAAGCAAATTTAAAGAGAAAGAAATTTGTCTGGGATATTTTACAATATATGTAACAAAAAAAAATCACACTTTACAATTCATAAAATTCCTAATATTAATATTCTTTTAATGCTGTAAATATTAAATAAAAATTTCTAAGTTTCAACATTTTTAAAAATACTTTTAATCATATGATTCCTCAACAATCAAAATATTTTCTACAACATTCATCATTTTTAAAGAATTCATATTTTGAATCACAGTCAGACTTTTTTATATTATAATTCCTTAATAAACAATTGTGAAGCTGAAGCAAGGGCAATGGTTCAAAATATTTACTAAATATTAATTTACAGTGGCAATGTGAATACTTGTGATAAATGTAGGATTGGTTTAAATAAATAATGGTCTAATGCTTCAAGTTCCAAATAATTTTGATCTTTTATGTTTGGATTCTAAGAAATGAGTTCTGAGTATGCATTAAATTTATGTAATTGAAACTTTGGAATCTGAAGAATTATTATATATTTTATTTTTTTTAAAGAATTTTTATATTTTTGAAGAAATATGAGTTTGCTACTTTGCAGCTGAGCATGCAGATAAGAAAAAGCTGTTTTAGACCATAGGAGGTATAAAAGGCTAACACTTCAGTTTTTATGAATCTTTGGTATTATTGGTTAATTAATAGACAAACAAAGCAAAAAATATTAATCAAGATCTTTGTGAAACCATCTTATGCCTGTAGTTTCAATTTAATATATACTTTTCACTTTCTTGTTGATCAAGTATGCAAAGCCAGAGTAATTATCAAAGAATTCAATCTCAGGAATTTAATAAATCCTCATGTTTCAGACTTCCCTGAGTCCAATAAATGAATTTTTAGAACTATGTCTGGATGACTTTCTGTGAATAATAATCCCCTCAAAAATCATGATTAGCAAGAGAAATAAATACCACGAGTTTTTAAACCAAAGTTGGGGATCTGCATGAATTTTGGATTAAATTTGTCAACAGGTAGACTGTCTGTATATTAATATGCATGCAGACACAATAATTTAAAGTTACAGCAAGCTAGATAACTGAAATTTATTATGTGGTTATGACACTAAAACTGTAGATCAAATCCATTAACAGGAGAGAAAAACAAAGCTGAAGGAAGAACACTCCTAACTTTTACTTTACAAAATAGGATAACATGACATAAAATTCTAATTATTTTTGTAGAATTATTGAAAGAAGATGCATCTATTTTCAAAATTCATTTGATAATACTCAATAACATCAAAAGAATGGCTGTATTCGATCATTAATGAAAAAAGATTATATAGAAAGAAAAGGAAGTATGTTTTTTTACATATTTTAAGTGAAGAAAAACTACAACAAAGATAAGAAAATGATTGGACCAAATTTCAAGTTATCACACACCAATATGAGTGCTGGTTAAGGTGTACTATGTCAAAATTAAAACAACTAGAGATCAGATTAATAATAGTATACTAATAAAAATAAAATGTTTATCTAATTGTTAATGTTAACAATAAATATATTTTAACTATATGGACATTTTAAAGCCCTTATTCCTAGAACAATATAATATCTGTATATGATAAAAAATATCTAAGATTAACTGTTCATGCGAGTACAGTTCTTAACATGAAAGAATTGATTTATATATTGATTGTAATTTAGATACATACCAACCATTAACCTGAGCATTTGACATTCCACCTAACGCATGAACAAAACCTGGTCCAGAAACAACAAGACATAGTCCAGGCCTTTTATAGAAGAAGAGAAAAGAGTAATATAGAATTTATATTAAATGTTCCATAGTTTTACAAAATTTACATCTAAATGAAACCACACATTAAAATTATAATATCCTTTTATGAGAAAAAAAAATCTAGTTTTCCAAAGATATTTTCATTTTTACTTATAACCAAAATAACAATCATTAAGAAATAAAATAAAACCAGAAAATATGTGAACAATATTTTATAAATGACAAAATCATGGTTTCTATTTTGTTGTTATAATATATAACTCTGAAAAAATATATAGTACAGATTTTAAAAGAAAATTATTACTAACTTAAAACTTACGTTCTTGTTAAATATCCAGCAACACCAGCAGCATAAGATGCCTACATTAAAGATAAAAAAGTTATATAAATCAATTTATTTTTCAGCAGTCAAAACAAGAATAAATTTAGGAAAAATAAGAAGTGGTAGAGAACTAATTGAGAACACAGACTAAATAAAAAAAACCTCCACTAATTTGATAGAAGGAAATTAGTTTATAAATTAATATCCAAGCAAAATTATTCAATAAAAATTTAAGAAAATCTCATAAATAAGCAGCAAAACAGGACTTGAGTAATAAATCAACAAAACTAGAAAATAAAAATTAATATTAAAAGTTGCAACTATTGCTGGCATTAAAGGCATATCAGAAGTCAAATTGCATTTTATCCAGAATCCTGATAAGTCTATCAAGCCCACAAAATAATAGTTGTGAATCTTTGAAACTGTCAACTCAGGTGATTATTTTTGCCACTATTGATGAAGAGAGAAGATACCTTTAACTAAAGGAATAGCTATACACAGATTTGCTGAGAGAAGTATACTGCTTCACAGACTGATAAGAAAGTATTGTTAATCACATCGAGGGTAAATATCAACAGATATGTCAATGAAAATTTTTTCACCTTCTTGTGCACTTATGTGTTTTCACAGGTTCTGACATATTAAAATTGAATATCTCAATATAAAATGACAATAAAAATAAACAGAAATTCGCAGTCAACTGAAATAACAAATATATATTTAAGAATTAGAAAAGAAAATTAGCTCATAAATTTCCTTTTAAAATGATATAATACACAGGTTTCCAACCTATGGACCACAGTCCACTTGTGGGTCATGTATAGCATATTAGTGGGCCTCAGAATGCTAGTCAAGGGTCGAAGTCAGGGGAGCTTCACGACTCGTCACTCATTTTTGACTTTATAAACAATGCGTTTTTAACCCTTTTATAGGAAGCCTTACTAATTACTGACATTTACGTGCATATAATTATATACATATGAATTATATGTGTTTGTATTTTTAGTTAGTATGCCTCAAAATATTTTTTAAACAACAGGTGGTCCACAAGACTAGAAAGGTTGTGAATCGCTGCTCTAATATATAACACAAGGGCTTTCAAATATGCTGAGTTCGAAACTGGAATTAAATCCATCACAAAAAATCTTGAAAAAAGAGAGAGAAAAGAAACATAATGGAGCCTACAACCTCAGAAATCTACATCTATAGTGCAGCCACATTATTTAGATACAAACTTAGATGCATGCCCACATCTAAGCACCCACAATGCAAACAGAGTTTGTCTGACGGGGCACATAACTTGCTATACAAGGGGAGGGGCATAATTGATGACCATTGCAAATTTCACCAGATCTTTATTTATCTACTAGTTGAAAAGACCGTTGCATGAATAGAGTACAAAAGTTTGCCATGAGGGGGAGTCACTGGTCACCCCCCCACTGACACCACCCCTAAATGTAAAGCTTCATAAACTATGAGTCAGCCCACCAGGAATATCATACAGAGAATACTGAAGTTGCAAAATTTTCAGAAACCTTTCTATTAGCAGATAATATACTATTTCTTAATTAAAGTAATTAAGAAATTCCTATCAGTTTAAAACCTTTCATTTAGACTTGCTGAATAACTAACTCAAGTTGAATATATCTTTACTTAATACTAACTAATGCTTCATTTTTTTTTATATTTTCCCCTGTTTATAGGTTGTGATAAAATTTTTTAGGTGAAAGTGTGATTGTAAAAGTATTTTCACCTGCAAAGGGGTTCAAATGGAAAATAATTAAGATGCTTTGATGTAATGGAATACAATTACTTGTAAATCACGAATTTATATAGCTATAAGAGACATTATCTTCAACAATAATTCTCAAATTCACTGATTTTTATGGATTAAAAATTTAACTATTTAAAAAATTCTGTATGAAATAACACTCTTAATAATGTTTGAACAGGAAAGATAGTTCTATACAATAAGAAATGCAAATCATAACAAAAAGTTAATTCCACTTACAGACTGCTCATTTCGCATTCCAATATACTTTATTCCAACTTCTTGTAAGGCTGAAGCAACTTCTGCTATAGGAATTCCAACAACTCCAAATGCATACTTGATACCCTTGAGGTAAATTAATTCAAATGTTGATTAAAATTCACAAAAATTACATCCAGTAAAGAATTTCATAAAAAATCTATTAGAATATAAATTCAAAATGGATATACCCACTTGCTTATTTTTAAATTTAACAAAATCAAGGAAAGTAGTTAAATCTAAGCATCCAACCTACGACATAACTGTCAATATGATATATTGACACCATATTCATCATAACTATCTAATTATCGTGTTTCAATTAAGATTCCACCTCCTATTTTTCTTTTTTTTTAAATACAAGATCTTAGAGTTCTTTAATATTTAGAATAATGGCAAATAAAGCCTTATGAATCTGTTTAATCTCAAAATCGCTATCCTAATGCATCTTTTAATGAAATTTGATTATGAAGTTGAGACTTTAAGATCATAAGTTTCTCAAAGAATTGTCTTTATATTGCAATAAAATTAATTATTTATATGCTCTGATAAGCTATAATTATTCTCATTTGAAACCAGTTGCAGCTTAAACTGCTATGCCTGTTATCGACAATCTTATAATTGATAAAAAAAAATTGTGAAGTTAGGATAAATTAAAACTTTCTGCGTATCAAATATGTAAGTTATGGTAAATTGGTTATTATGTATAATAACCAGATCTTTAAATAGTTATTATGATAACTGGATTTCTTATGTGGTCCGGTTATTATGAGTAATAACAGATTATCAACATTGATCATCCATAGAATAGAAAGAAATGCTTGTGTGTGTGCATGTCTGTCTCTGCATGTGTCTGCGATGTCCAGACAAATCTCTCATACTTACAGCTATAAAATTTGGCACACAGGTAGTTGTAATGGTGACTCAATGCAACTCAAAGCCTGAATTTTAAAATTTAATGTAGAAAATTTTTTAATTAACGTTTTGCATTGTTTGGGGGTAATTTTCAATGTATATTTTCCCATTTCATCATGTCTGATAATCATAGCAAGAAAATAGATACACCATCAGAAAGAAAAAATAATTTCCGTTCTAACAAAGTTTCGAACATCTAACATAATTTGCTGAATTTTGAGAAATTAAAAAAAAAAAGTCAGTTTTCACACAAATTTTTAGAATTGAAGCTTAAAATTCCTGCATAGAGACATACTAATTTCGTTATGTTTTAGAAAATTTTTTAGGTAATAACTGGAACATTTCTCCCTGATTTAAAACAACAATGGTTAAAATACCTTTTTTGATTGAATTTAAATTATTCATGATGAGGTCAGAGATTTTCGTTCTGAAGAAGAGAGGAAGAACCATGAGGAAAGTTCCGTTTCACACAAGCCCATTTTTCACTAAAGGCAGGAAATCAACCAATATCATTGGCTGGTGTAATCTAGCAAAAGTGATGTCATTTAGCAGTAGTTATGACTGAAAACATTACACAGTTACTGAATGTGCAGTAGTGTCTTAAAATATACTTCTTTGTCTCTCAAATTTTGCTTGTTGTCTAATGATTTTCACATTGTAATGTTTTAATATTGTTTTAGATAAGCATCCTCGGTACTGTTTTCCTACAGTTCAAATGTCATTATCGTGAAGAAAAATAAGAGGGAAAATGAATAATGTATATATTTTATTTTGTTTTCAAAACTTTATTTTATGTTATTGTGGTCATTAAAATTTTTTTTTCATTTTGTTGAAGTCATGATGTCACGGGCAACACAGCGTGCATATTGCTAGTAACATATATATAGTTTTAAATAATATTAAGGAAATAAAAAGTATAAAATAATAATAGTTACAAATTAGTATTCTATTTGCCTTATAGTTATATGAAGGTAATTCCATATTAATTGTTTGACCAGGAAATGAGCAAAAATTAGTGCCAAAAGAAACACTGTCCGAGTCATCCCAAGGCAATTGAGTCTTGCTCTCAACCTATCAGTTAACTGAATGACCAGGGATTGCACTTTTGTCACTTGTAGTTGAATAATCTTTCAATGCCCTTGTTCCCTGTTTAGGATTTGTTTGCTTTTATATTACGGCAACAGCAGCTAAAATATAAACCACTGCAGCAATTATAGCACACATTTATACTATGAAGGAAGTGCAAAATTTATTGTGCGATTTCATAATTCTTTTGTACTATGCTTTAATCATTTCTCTTTCACACTACATTTCATACCAGTATTACTGTATGGTTGTAACTACTACTTACCAACAAGAAAGTACTAGGATTTTGTTTAATTATAAACAGAATATTTTATTTTGGTACAATTCTGTTATCTACAGACAAAAAAATATCTAATCTCAGTAATAACTCATTCAAACTCGCATAGCACCAATCACAGAATAATGTCAACATTTAAGTTTGAAAATGATTTGGGTTCTGCCCTAATGGCATACTAGCTTCATTTTTTAATGAATGTTCTCTGTGATTCTTTACTTCCCACAGAATATATCCACTTCTCCATACTAATTTATGAAATAACTTATTATTCAAGTAGATCAATGGCTTGAGTGTCAGATTATGAATGTAGAACTAAAACAAAACTGAAGCATATAATAATAAGCTTCAGATATATTTTTAAAATAAAAATACCATTTTTTGAAGTAAGAATATAAATGAAGGTGCTGAATTCATTATTTTGTTTCTGAACATTTATAAAAAAATCGATCAAATAACAAAATATCATAAAAAAAATTTATTAATTAGTATATCAGTTATGGTTACTTCAATTATGAAATTCTATATTTTATGTATTGGTATCAATAAAAAATTATGACCATACAATGAAAGAAACTCAAATGACGAGTTCCAAATATTCCAGTCAAAAATTCTGTTTTTCCTTCTAAAAAGTTAAGATTAATACTACTCCCACACTTGTATAAAAAAAAATGTTCTAATGTGAGCAAATTTAGGATAATCCAAGTTATAGAAAAATCAAACAGTAATGAATTCCAATATATTTATACAATAAGTAGCCAAGACTTATACCCATATTTTAAAGATGTAAACGAATTTGATATATTTTTTTAATAATTAGTGCCGATAGTATTTATTTGTAATTTAGTCGAAAAAATGGAGAATTTAAAGAGGAAAAGGGAAAGCAAATAAGAAAAATAATTCACTATTATAAAGATTATTATCGTTAAACTATTTATTAAGTTAGTTTAACGATATTTAAAGAAAAAACCATCCCATTCATTTTATCATTATATTTTACCTACAATGTAAAAGAAAAACTAACTTGTGTTTTAAGAGCTTTAGCAACAACCGATACAGCAGAGGCCATGATTATTTCAAATTATGATAATTCTTTTCCTGCACTCAAAACAGTGATGGAGGAAAACTGGCCAATAATAAAAACATAAAAATTAGGTAGCTTTTTCCTTATCAGAAGATAAGAGAAAGATATGTAATTCAAACTTAAGAGAATTCGAAATCATTCACGAGAAATCACAAGTCCGGCTTTTACTTCGTCTGCTACATTAACGACGATTGATAAAATTTAGTTTTCATAACATTACCAGGAAATTTTTTTTTAAAGTAGGGTTTTATAATAGATAAAAATGTTACTATTTCTTGCTTATTTTTTAAATATAAATTATAAAAGTATTACCATTACATTTGTAACTTTCTTGGGATTAAATTCAGTTTTAATCGCACTAGAGTTTTGCTACGGCTCACACGACATGATAAAGCAATACCTTATGCATGTGACGTCACATCCTCCGACACGTGACCTGCCGGAGGCACCCATTGGTCTGTCTTAAACAGCCGACTCAGAACTGCTTTTATTTCCGAGTCGCTTATAGGCCGATCGTTTTGTTTATCCCTCCACAGCTGCTTTTCTTTCGAACCCAAACGGTACATAAGGTCCATATATTCTAGATTATCTCCATACATTTTACGAAATTTACTTCGATTTATTCATTTTTCGTTAAGTAAATTAATCGTTTTCTCGAGGAATCGCTAATCACATTTTCTTGCAGTCATAAAATTTATTAAATTTAAAAAAATTCTTTATTTGGCAACTAATAACTATTGTTAATACGAAATTCGTTTGACTAAAGTGAGAACAACTTCCATCATGATTTTGGTAACTTTACGCAAAGAAACGAAAATGCAATGTTAAAATTTTAGTAGGACCATTACCAGTTTGATTTCCCTGCATAAATTCATGAAAAATACTATTTAATTTTAGCATTATGACAAGCTTTACAGTGGAAACGTTAAAAGTAGAAATTAAGCTACTAGCCTTGTTTTAGAGATTTGCTTTTTTCATAACATGTTCATCCATTTTCCCAAATTTTAATATAGTGTATTCTACATTAGAAATTAATTTATTCAACACATTTAAACAATTTAAACTTAGTTTCATTACAAATCAGTTTCACTGCGAATCCTTTTAAAATTGACTGAACCCACTTGATTCAGTGAATTGGACTTTCTTGATTTACTGAAAATGTGTGCACAAATTAGTTTGCCGATTCAATAAAAAACAAGCAAGTAGGCAAAGGGAAGCTAAAAAAAACTTTATTGACAAGTTTACTATACATAATAAACATGGCTGCTAGAATTCATTGATGACAACACATTACAACTCTGGATTCTATGTAGATGGTAAATATTTAACAAAATACAGTTTTTACTTATTAAAAAAAATTCAACTAGTCAGACAAGAGTAACAATATCTTGCTTATAAAAGCAAGCACTTAAAATTGGTATGTAATGCGTATACCAAATGTTTCCGAACTTTTATCGACTAGAGTGCAGTTTTATATATTCCTAAATTTCTCTTAAAACTAGTTTTTTTTTTATGAGTGAATGAAATTTAGTAATAATGTAGAATTATTTTTAGTAAATTTAATATACTGTAGAAAAGACTGGTCATCCAGAATTCCACAAGCTTTATTTTAAAGAATCAAGAAAAAGGAAACATGAAAACGCATTTTAAGCATTCATTGCATCCATTCTATATTTTCCTGTAAACTGCTTAAAAATGTTTCATTTATATAAAAGCCATCTACCTACAATTAAATTTTTCCAATACTCTTTATTAATGTTGTTAACTCTCACATTTTTTTCACAATTACGTTGATAACCATGGTGATCAGGCATGGTGATCAAACGGTGTTTTCGGAGGATAGATGACTAGCTGTCCGGATCAGCTAGTCACTTGCCTTCTGCTAGAGAACTAAGAATGACAATGGTCCTAACGAAATTATTTGAAATTCGGTAATTTACTTGCCAGCTTAGAAACATTTACAGAAAAATAAATAATGCCTTAAATTTAAAGTATTTTAACTCTTAAAGTAATTACAAGAAATTTTAACTTTAGAAGAAAAAAAAATTGAATGGATGCAACATACGAATATTTTTTGCTGTTTATTCACGTATTTATACAAAATATGTGAAGAAAAATCAGAAAATTTTGGAAGTTGAAAAGTCGCATTAAAGCTGAAATATTACGAAGCTTATTAACATCACCTGCTAGCCAAAAAATAACTGCTAGAGCATTTTAAAAATTCAGAAGTTCATAAAAATGCAACTTAAAGTATTAATCAGAAGTGAGATATACAACAGAATTCAAAATTTTAAATATTCACAAAGTTGGAAATATTAGATTGACATTAAAGTTTTGTATAGTACGAAACACTAGGTTTAGTTCCCCGATGAGAAGTCATCGTATAACTAAGCAGTGGTTTCAGTATCCCTTCCGATATATTAACCCTTTCCGACCGGTGATGCCAAATTGCATCACCGGAGTAATCTTTTAATAAACAAATGACATCACTTGCACTCATATAGCACTTGCTTGTTCTTAGATGGCAACATGATTTCGATACAAATGAATAGAGCATAAAATATATAACTATGTGCACATATTTAATTTATTAGTTACAGTAATTTAATTGCCTATTAATTATTCATTAATTTTTTTTTACTAAGAAAAAATTTGGGCTGGAGAGGGATAAGAGGCGGCCTGCTCAACTGTCCTTTTCTCCTCGATGATGGACCGCATATCCAATAGTGTTTGCTTGCTACATCGGGTGCAACGTTACGATGCAGAGTCTGTAAATGGAAGAATAACCATGGCCATAATACTGAAGAGTGTTCGATTTGGCTTGGTTTTATAGCACAAGGGCCGATTTAGCCATACTGAGCCAAACGTTTGTTTTCTAATCATACAAAATTAAAAAAAAAACCCATTGCATTTGTCAAAACCGAATCATTTTGATTAGTTAAACATCACTTAAAATCTAAAATGTTTTCATGAGGATTGTCCCCTAAAATGTGAAAGCAACAGTTTGCGCTCTAAGGTGAATCGTTTTTGGATATAAATTTTTTTGCATTCACAAAAATGTTTGATATTCAAAATGCAGTTGCGCCTATTACGAATAGGTGCTGGGTCAGAGCATAAAAGACGGCGGCGAGTTAAAAATGCATGTCGTATTCAAAATGTTATAAAGGTTGCATCATATTTCCTAATGGAGAGGTTTACGAAACTTTTAATCGAAGACTGGATGTTATATAGTTTGTCCCAGATTGTATGCCATATTCAATTTTGAGACGGTAACGGCCTGTAAGGAGTAGGCCAGAAAAACAAATGTTTCTGTAATTGTACTGGAAATTTTTGCGTTCTCACCCGCTATCTCATTTCCTGGAATTCAGATTGGTCCAAGAGCGAGTGAGCAAGCGAATTAGTTTTATGGTACAAGGGCCCAGATAGGCCATGCTACGTCAATCGATATGCAACAACTGGTCCAGGAATCCAACAGAATTTGATTTTGGTATTTTGAGGAGCTCGAAACATTTCATCACCAAAGTATGGCCATTAAATTTATCAATTTGTAGGGCATCAATGCCATTCCTAGAAATTGTATATATAATGGTTTTTTTAAAAGCTTCAATGTAGTAATTTTGAAAAGCCAGAATAGATTGCATACAGTTCAGGTTCGTAAACAGAATGTAAAGGATGAAATGTCTCTGCAATTGTGAAATCTGGGAAAACAGCCGAACCAACATGATAGTCAGATTTCCAACCGTCGGTGTATATAGAGACATCAGAAGGGAGTAACGAAATCAGAGACCTGTGGTAATAAAAAGGTTGCTGAAATACCACATCTGTTGTAGTTGGTTTGAAAGAGTCAAATATTTCGATAAAATCAAGTTGCGTTTTTCGCCAAGGAGGAGGATCTTCAATATTTGAAATGATTGGAAAGTCTACAATTTCAAATTACTTCAAGATTTCTCTAATTCTAGAACCAAAAGCTGGGGCAAAAGATGGTCCGACTGAAAAAAAAAGATACAAAACAGCGTTTATATCCTTAAAAATGTTGAGGCAGAGACTAGCTCAATTTTATAAAAGCACGAGACAGACCATCTCAGGCGTCTAAGTTCTAAAGATGATTCACCGCTTATGACGTTTAGTTTAAGAAATGGGGTTGTTCTATATGCACCAGTAGCTATATGAAGTCGTCGATGATGGATCGAGTTTTAAATTTTCAAAGTGGAATTGGCAGCTGAGCCATTTACTGGTGCTCCGTAATCTAGCTTAGAATTAACAAGGGATCTATACATTCTTATCAACGAAACTTTGTCGAACACCTCTTGGTGTGCGGACAAGATTCATGATGTTTAATATGTCTGGATGCATTTTGTTTTTAAGTGTTTCATCTATGAAAGAAACGTTAATTTCGTGTCGGATATAATTCCTAAAAATTTAGTCTCCTGCACTACATGAATAGTTGACTCATTTAGCTGGAATTCTGGGTTTGGATGTAACCCGCGCTTTCCACAAAAATGTACAGACTTTTTTTTGTGGCGAGAAAAGAAACTCATTTTTCCTCGCTCAATAAATCATGTTATTAATGGCTGTATATAACTGCCTTTGAATAAATCCAATGTTTTCACTAGCGCGATGAATTTGCATGCCATCTTCAAGAAAAGGAACTATTTACATATGCAGAAAGTTTTGAAACAAATTTTGATAAACAATTATATTCTAAACACACTTCCTTGAGGGATGCCTTAGTGTTGATTAATATTATCTGATAAAAAGTTATCAATGCGAATTCGTCCGAAATTTTTAAATAAAAAGTAGTAAATTTCCCTTTAAACTAATGTCAAATCTTAAAATTCCGTGTCGTCATTTGCGGTCTAAGTTTTTTCCATGTCGAAAAATATCTACACAAGGTGCTTAATGCGCATGAAGGCTTCTCGAATGGCCATTTCCAATTTCAACAAATCGTCTATATATATATATGGTACCTTCTCCTTTTACGAAAACTACTTTGAGAAGGGAAGAACCGTTTACGGATGGGTACAACTATAGCGTTTAGCCATGAAAGTTTATTCTAACTTTTCTGCAACTTTTTTTCTCAACATTAATAGGCAGGAAAATTGATGAAACATGAAGTTTTCATCAAATTAATTCTGTGGGACTTGGAGAAACTCGTAATCATTCCTCACAAATGATCATTAATATCATTGCAACGGAAATTAAAATGTTTTTCCACAAACAGTTTCTTATAAAAAAAAAATCGTGAAAGTTCATGCTATTCAACAAAAGTTTCACAAATTTGTAGGTAGTGCCAGTTTCTGAATATACTTCAACTGTTATATTCTTGTATTGGCCCGATTTTTCAAAATTTATTCGGCAGTGATTCAGAGCAAAACATCAACCATCCTGACTAACATTTCAAAGAGGTAGTAGAGTGTTTAAAAATAAATTGTCTCGGCCATTTCGGCTGGAATTCCACGAACTGGACGATGATTCAGGATAGCGTTCTCTTGGTCGTACTTTAAAAGATCCAAGCATACATTCAATATCAAGAAAGACCTAAAAAGAAAATCAAGAAAATAATTACTATATACCTGATAAGAGTTCAAATGCGTACTGAAATACTGGACTGCATTGATAATACTGATTATTATATACAAGCAATTCATAATTCCATTTAAAACATTCAATATACTTACATATTCAAGTGAATTTCTTGGCGAGTCAGACATACGCATCGGATTACCGTAATTTAAAACCAGGAATCTAAATTTCGACTCAAAATTAAAACCTGTTCTTTAAACTATCCTTATCTTTTTTCCAAATGTTAAATTTCATGAAAATCCTGCTAGCTTTAGATTTGTTACATGTGGAACAGGGTGCTATGATTATTTTATCAGTAAACATTTCTTCAAATTATTAAATATTATTTTAAATGGAATTAAGAAAGAAGATAAATTCATTATTTGCAATAATGCTGAAGTTTTGGACCTTCTGAATAATAACAAAATTTGCAATTTAAATTCCTTTGACTTCGAAAATCGTTACACTAATATGCGACATGATAAATTAATGGAAGTTTGCCTTTTTATGTACAATGAGTCTCTTAACGACTCTATTAAGAAAACTGACTAAGCATTAAAGAAAACTAACATATCGAAAACCATTAAAAAGATACAGATTTCAGGCATTCCGATTGGTGTTACATTCTGAAGTTCACTTGCCAGCATCTTCTTGCACTCTGAGGACAAAATTATTAGAAATAATCTGATTTACGGTTACAGATACATAGACGATTTGCTTATTTTAAATTCTGACAACTTAGATTACATTATTAATTGTTATCCAAAAGAACTTAATAAAACCAAGTCTAATCAAAATAAAGATACCTTTTTAGATATTACTAATAAAAAACTTTGATTGGCCTTTTAGATAAAAGAGCTGAATTTAATTTCAAGTGTAAAAATCTTTTGTGATTATTATTCCAATATAGATTCTAGAGTTTTTAGTCAAGCTAATAGAATTAAAAAAATATGCAATAATATAAATGATTTTTTATGGCTTCCAATGTTTCTTAAGACTCTCAATGACAACCATTTTCCTTTTAATATTCACGGCATTAAAGATCTTATCCTTGAAAGTAATCTGGAATATACAATCTAAAAAAATTCACATTCATTGAGGCTTAGATGGAAATTAAGAGCTTTTTTTTCATATGTCTGAATAGTTCCATTCCCTAAAAATTCCTGTTTTTACTCCTTCTGTTTTGTATTTCGAATATAGATGGCGCCATGGTACTAGTGTTTCTTTAAAAAAAATTGCCGATTCCTTTTTATAAAAGAAAGTTAGCGTGGGATTGTGATAGAGTGAGGACATTTTTCTCTATTCTGAGCATGGGGTAAGTTTATTTTTATGATGGCTACTTTTAAATGCCAGACGGCTAATATTTTTAAATCAAGCTTATTAGCGCTTTTATGTTTGTGTTTGGTTTTACTCTTTCTTTAAAATAATGCTTTTTGATGTACAGATCTCCTTTGTCTTTTGTTGGAAAATTTCTGGCTAAGAGAAGCTATATTTGGCGTAATGCAAGCTTCTTACAGAAAAATTTCTCAGTTATTATTTTGAATCCATTTCGAATAAAGTTCTTAGCCCTTGAAAAATGGACTAGAATTTTTTTTCCGCTCCTCTCCGAGTTTCTTTGTTTTATGGCTTTCTTTGAATGATATTGATTTCCATTGTTCTTTATTTGCAGCTGCAATTGCGCGCGATTTAAACATCGTTTAAATTTTATGATCTAAATTTTATTGTTAAAAACATTTGTTGTTTTTGTTTAAAGTTTAAGTTACAATTTTTTTATCTTTAAAATTTATTCTAATTTTTCTAATTGATTGTTTTTAATATCTAATCTCAAATTAAGTCATTCACTGTTATTACTCGGAGCAAAAATGTAGAATACTTAAAAATTTCATGCCTCTTATTAACTCGAGACAAAAAGGTTGGTCATAAATTATCGTACCCATTTCAAAAATTTGAAACCCTGTAATGCAGCAAATTCGTTTTTTTTTTAAAAATGAGAGTAGCTCAAAAAGTTTTTCCTAGATGGGTAATGCGCCGTTACGGTACACTAAAACTGCTGCAGCAGGAAAATTTCCAACGCGAAGGTCAAAATAGCTACCGTGCAGCAGAAGGCACGTCTGACACATCTCTGGTTCCACAAAGCAAACCAACTGTAACAGTTGAAAGGCGTTTTCGCCTAGAATATCGAAATCGTCAATTTCCAAATAAGAACTAGATTAAGCGTTTGTATGAACAATTTTAAGGGAACAGGAAATATGCTGGATGACCATCGGTCTCAGACGGAGTTGCTGAACGAGTGCGGGAGACTTTCACTCCTTAATTGCTCATACCAAAGCTTGATGGAGATCTTACTTAGATTGACAATTTCGATACTCTAGTCGAAAACATCTTTGAACTGTTACGTTGATTTGTTTTGTGGAACCAGAGACGTACCAGTCGTGCTTTTTATTGCACGGCAGTCATTTTGACACTTGCACTGATTGACGCTGCAGCAGATTTAGTGCGCCGTAACGGCGCGTTACCCAACTGAAAAACTTTGAGCGACTCTCTCATTTAGAAAGCCAAGTTGTTACATTATAAATTTTTATTGATTTTTTAAATGGGTTCAATAATTTAGGACCATTCTGTATATCCAAAAGAGAATGCATCAGTTTTGAAGTAGCAATGTCATATCTTGGAAGCCAGCGATACTGAATCTCTCACGGTGAATATTTTTGTTTCATAACTGTCAATAACTCCTCTCGTCGTTAAAGTCAATGATAAGCGAATATTTAAATCTCCATATTTTGTCTGGCAAACACTTGCGAAATCAAAGCTCCACAATTTTACATAAGTTACCGATTCTATATGAATATTCAAAATAAAGTATGCCTTCGTAAGATTTAAACTCTGTAAATATTTTAAATTCAATTTTAGAGCTTAACTTTTCCCCCTTGCATTTGGTACTATACCATTTCAACTAAATTTGATTGATAATTGTATACACTTAGAAAGCATTTTAATGCCAGATGGAAACCCACTATCATTTTCAGGTGGAATCGCAGTAATGGATCAAGTTTTGCTAAAATTGAGAATTCATGGATCTAATTCACAAATATTCAAATGATATTTCGACATTATCTGAGAAATAATTACCTCGTTTATTATCCAGGATAATTGGAGCAAAGCGATTTTCTGAAAAGTGGTCTGTAACTTCTCTTGCTTTGGCGAAGAATGACGTCACTACGGAAGAAAATGACATCTCTGAAGAACACCAGCCATCTCTGCAAAGCATTTTGGTCTGTTGACAGTAACACAAGTAAATTTGCAGTTTTGACAGACTTTACTTAAATAGCCAGTCTAAGAAGGAGTAGAATCCTTGCTATTCAAAATCTCATGCTTTACAAATTCGTCATAACTCATTTTCTAGAATCCAGGTTAGAAACTACAATCCGTTTGAAATCAGGAGCACTATTTACTTAAGTTATCAGATGGATCTCAGTTTCTTCCAATATAGCATCTTTCTAGATTACGAGAAAAAGGCAAAATCTAGCTTGAATCAAAGTAAGGCTGGTGGCTAGTGGAAAGAGGCCTACTAGAGTAACGTGGAAATCATTGAGCACGTTCGGCTATTGAATCTAGGATAAATATTTTCATAAAATACAGGAATGTTATTTACAGTCTCCATGTATGGGTTGATCATATTTAAGGATTAGTGCAGAATGTTTCACATCTGAGTGCCCGCTGGACAAACGTCTGATCAGAATCAATCTCAGATATCGACGTTTAGTCACAGTTATGGTTAGGAAAGACAGTTTTGGATAATCTCAGAATTCCCTCGCACTCTTTCACAGTGCGTCACAAATAGTCATTGAACCACCAGTGTCCTGACCACCACCTGGACATCTGAACCGCATCTGTAAAACATCTGGGAAAGCAATTAACATACTTTCCCACTTTCGGGGGGAGGGGGGTCTTCTGAACGGATATGTTATAAACCAAATTCCCCCTAGCTGAAGAGAGGCACAGATATAGTATGGGTTTCTTAATGCAACGTAAATCAAAATTTAATTTTTACCTTAATTATTAAATTTTAATTTTAATTAATAAATTCTAATTAATATTCGTAAAAATTTAATAAAAACTTTTTTAATCGCCTTGAGTAACACAAATGTCGAATTTTTCTATTTCTAAAACAAACGATTTCAGTTTACCTAACATTATTTAGTTCATAAAGTAAAATGTCCTCGATTCTCATTTCATTCAAGAGAAAGGTACGAAGACTAATTGAATTTCCAAATTTGCTTTAAAGAGCTAGATTGCTCAAGATAACATAATTCGATCACTTGTTTGTTCCGATTGTAGAAAAGATTTACAATATCGACGATCTCGTTCCTGAAACGGTCGAAACTGTTGGTTTAGCGAAAATATCGAGAAGAATCCAAAATGGAAATGAGGTAGTTAATTCTTCAGTATGTGGCCTCGGGTCATTTAAATAATACAAAGACTAGAAGAATGAACGTAAAAAATTATTGTCCAATACTATTTGTGGTAGAAGAACATTAAAAGAAAGTCAATTTAGATTCGATGTGCATGAGAGTAATAGGGGTTAGCGACTGAACACACTGCACGGGGCATATCGTGAGACACAAAATGCCACATTTTGAAGGAATGATTGGAAATAAACCTAAATTTGGTACACTGATAGTCAAGAACTAGCTAAATTATTTAATATTGAAAACATGGATAGCAAATAGACACGTGGTTAAGACAGGTTACAATGAAGTGCTGCAACCTCTCGGGTCACATTCTTGAATATTTCCTTACTTCAAACCAATGAGGATCTGAATCGTGGAGTATCGAAAAATTCAGAAAAAAATGGACAGTGACGGCGAGTCCGGGGGGGGGGCGAGGGGAGGAAGTCGCCCTCTAATTTTTTCTGGAAAAATGAAAATTATTTTATTTTAGCTGCCTAAAACTAAGAATTATAAAAAAGCAGTAGTGTCCGAGAAAGTTAGCTAATTTTGTAGCTAAATTTTTAAATATTGTTATCTACACATATACTACGGGTACTTTTAGATGTCTAACTTTTTACCTCGTACTTTTTCAACTCAATCGCCGCCACTGAAAATGGATGTAATCTGACAATTCCACTTCATTACTCGAAGAAGAGGAAATATTCAGCAGATACCCAAACATGTTCCACAAATACTCAAACAAGATATAACGGGCAAATAAGTCGTCTGTGAAAACACTTACCTTTGTATCCCGAATATAACTTAAAGACTCGAAGAGAAGGTTGCGCCACATTAGGAATACAATGCGAATACGAGAGCTTTTAGAGATTTTGAGCTGTTGGCACTAATGGCTCTCCAAATCCTTCCACAATAACGTGCCATGATATGGATGGAAAATAGCTTCGTCCAAATACTAGTCTCGCGTCCTCTTCCGTTTACGATAGGAACGGGATTCGCCACTGAAGACTGCCCTTTTGCTTGCTACATGCATCTTCTACGACAGCATTGCAAGCATCACCGAAGATGGCTCGGTTTTACAGGGAGTTTTTCAAAGGACGCCTTGACGACATACCATCATCAGCCTATCGCATTATGAAAGTATCGCCATCAGAAAATCGGAGACGCCGTCACGAAATAACTCCAACTGCGTATCACGAGATAGACAAGGATTGAACTTCTAATCGGCGATTACTGCGATCTAACGCAAATATCCTTACTTCTGCTCATTTTCTTCGTAGGTCTTATTGTCACGAAATCGCATCATCGTTTTTGTTTCCACGTTTAGCAACAAGAAACTTAAGCGCTGCTCAGCCCTAAAATTAAACAGACACTTCCGTTTGGTACTGAACGCGATTACATTTTATTTTCTTTGGCCTATCATGTTATAAGCTATTATGGAATGAAAATGCATTAATTTGTATAAAATATGCACACGAAAATCTATGAAGAAATGCAGAGTATACGTTTCGTCATGGTATGGCATTTCTCAGTAAGAGGCCTCCTTTCAATATTAGAGTAAAACGTCTTTAATGCAAGTCAGGCATTTGGAGCCTTTATTTTTAATCCAGTGCGGGCACTTTCGTAGGATTTTCCACTTGTAATGGGCTCAAGATATATGATTAATTCTTAAAAATAGCGGCAGCTACCCAATGCTGTCCTTTTGTTAAGAATCGTAGGAACTCATGAGTTTAGTGCGCATTAGTATTTGCGATATTTGTCAGATAAATTCGATATTATACATTCGTAAAGTTTCCTTAAAGGATGCGAAAGATGCATAGAAGTCGGAACTTTGCCTTTCACCCACACATCTTGATAATTTTTAAGTAGAATATTAAGTAACTAATTAAGCATTCAGTAACATCACATATTGAAAAGTGATGAAGGATTCTCCGTTTTGTTTATGAAGGTGAGCAAAATTCTTACCTTTCCAGTCAAGTATGCATTTTCAAATTAACCGCCTTTTGCATACAATGCGTGAGGTCACCTTTTAATAAACATATGAATTTATTTCAATTTATACATGTAAAATCAGAAGTGAATGAAAATTCAAAAATTACTGGAAGAAGATTGCGACTCCATGCCGTAGTTATAAATACTCCGTCTTTGAAGACAATTCAGAGCTATCGTTATATAATAATCGTTTAGCTTGGTACAGAATTTTGTAGGAAAGCTTCTTGTAGAACTTGGAGGAATCTTGTATTTTTTAAAAAAATTACTTCACATATTCTGGCTTTTGAATTGGGTTTATGTCCAATCCCATTATTATTTATTCTGTTATTTCTGTTCCGCATATAGCCTGAAGAAACTTATAGAAAGTGAGAATTTTTCTCACTGCAGCATTTTGTTTGTTCTGTTGTTAAAAATAGAAAATCCAAGAAGAGAAGTGTTTCTGAAGCAACATTGGCCTGAAATTCTAAAGATGTTTTGATCAGATTTTAAATTCTTTGGAATGAATACGTTTCCATAGAAAAGTGCATTTTCTATAAAACGCATCCATTCGCATTCAGTTTGCGAGCCCAGTTATTTTGTATACCGATAAGCCTAAATACACCTTTTGGCTCGATATGAAAGAGATCTTAGGCCATTGATGAATGAATTTTAGAGAGTGAAAACACTGGGGATTTGTTGGGACTTTAATTACTTTAAAATGTAAATAATACATCTTAATAAAAGATCTATAAACTTTATTTCCATGCAAACTAAAGTTACCGCATCTAAGAGAATCTAGAAGACTGAGAATCCTAATGCTCCTGAAATGTTGATTCTTTTTGTCTGTGTCAATAGATTCATTATGAAAGGAGGCTTAAATCACAATTCCTACGGCATTATCATTCAATTCCTACGATCCAAAGTTGAAATTCACTATAATCTTTCTTAAAAATAGGCAATTCTTGTTAAATCTGTTCTTTCACAGATTTGGTATAATCTGTGTGAGGGGCCGTTCAAATATTACGTAAGCACGTTTTTGGTATTTTTTTACCCCCCTCCCCCCTTGTCAGCAAAAATAAGCAAATCGCAAACCCCCTCTTATAATTACGTAAGCAAACTGCAACCCCCCCGTTCTTGTTTTTACAAAACGTATAACAGTAATAATCTAATTTAAAAAATTTTAGGACTTAATTCAAATAAAAAACTCTAACTAGGCTTAAAATGAAAAAAAAAATGTAAGTTTAAATTCCTTACAATTTCAAGTTTAAGCTTACAAAAATCAAGTTTAATTTTCTTATGCCAAATTTAACTTTTTTTTCCAAATTTAAATTTTTTTAAATTAAATTATTTGTGCAAGTTACAAGAGATTTTCTGAAATAAATTGATTTTAATGTCTTACGTAAGCATCACTCATACGGGGGCGCCCCCGGGGGCGGCAAAAGTGAGCAGATCGCGGGCCGCCGCGCCCCCGTAGGGGCTTACGTAATATTTGAACGGCCCCTGATCAATGGATAGTTAAAGCGTTGAAGGTTGGTTCAAAATGCCAAAGGTAAGTAAATGCGAGGCAACGTACCACGTGTAAATATGTGAAGACGGCTGGAATGAATTTCGCAGTTTTTGAGCATATATTCCATACTACAAGCAGGTTCGATTACATTTTTAGGATTTACAAAGTTGATATGGATCGAAAAGGTTTACCTTTTAAATACGAGCGACTTTGACATTAAGGACCCCTTGACACGGTCATGTCAGATAATTTAGCTAAAAAGAGAAAACCGCATATGTAGAAAAAAGTATACACTAAATATTTTATACCACGAACTAAACAGGGAATAATGCGACTGTTGAATTACTGTTAGCTTTCATTTTCTTAAAAAAAGATCTATTTTATAGCGAAAGATTTTTTCATTTCGCCCCATCAACTGGATAGTCATTCCCATTCAGTGTTGGATCTAACAAAATATATTTATCATCTCTTACTGGCTTCACCTCCCCACCAAAATAATACACGGTGCATGAAAGCTGGCCTAGAAGATTTACAAAAGATGTCTTAATAAATAAAATGCACAACATAATTTAGCAAAATACACAGAATATTTGAACATTCCAAAAATTTACTTGGCAGTATGTGACATGCGAAAAACATTTATACAAGTTAAATACTATTGATAAACTAACACTAAATTTAAAAATGACCGAAATAAAACTAATAAACCAAACTAAAATACAGACTAAACTTAATTTAACTAGCAAGTTAAAATAAAATGGTAAATTTCTAATCAAAAATATTACTTCGTGTACAATACAGTAAGAACATGCGTATAATAAAGTGATACAAATTTTACTAATATATTAAGTAAAGTTCATCAAGAAGTTCTTGAAAACTATTTTTATTCCAGAAAACTCGGTTCTCATTCCACGACGACACACACAACTCTAAAGATTTAACTAAACCAAGACGCACAATCTTAACTCATAAACCATTCATACAACAGCAAGACCTACAGAAGTCAATCAAACCAGTTCTGTTCCAAGATCCACAGCTTTTAGTCATAGCTAACTCATAATTTCAACCATAAATCAAACCAGCAAGACAATTTTCATCCATAACCCACTCCATCAAAAACTTCAGTTACACTCCCACACTCCACTCCTCTCGATTTTCACTCGTATACCATACCATACCATACAAAGACAAACAGCCATCACTCATAACACGTTCCATACGAAGACGAACAACTATCACTCATAACCCAATCCAAACCATATCAAGACTCATACCTTTCAGTCATAACCATCTCCATACCAAAATATACACATTTCAGCAATGACTCACTTCAAAACAATTTTTAACCATAAACCACTGCACTTAAACCTTCAGGTGAACTCTCATACCCAACTCCTCCGTTATCCGCAATTTTAATTCCTCACACCCATTCTATACTAAGGCTACAGCATTCAGGCATAACCCATACCGTACCAAGATCCACAACCTTCATTCATAACCCATACCGTACCAGGATCCACAACCTTCATTCATAACCCATACAGTACCAAGATCCGCAACCTCCTTCTCTCATAACCCATGCCGTTCCAAGATCCGCAACCTCCTTCACTCATAACCCATACCGTATACCATAACAAGACCTAAATATTTCAGCCATAGCCCATTCCATCAAGACAATTTTCGTCCTCAACTCACTTCACCATAACACTGAATTTTCATCCAATACCTACTTCCAGCAAGAACTGTACAACATTCTTGTCCTCTTCATTCTCACGATCGACGCTTATTCTTGCGTACACCCCATTCTATCTGCCACGACTTTTTTCAATCATATTCTCTCAGTTTTTTTCTTCTCAGGTCAACACGTCTCGTGAACTCTGTATATCGCAATTTCATACAGACTTTCCCTGCATATAATGTCATTTTCAAAAGCTTGTCTATATTTTCAAGTATGTACAGATAAATTTCTTCGACGAATTCCCCCCTCCTCCATCATCATGTTACACACAATCTTGCTTATAACTTCCATAGACAGTTCGCGATCTGCACCTTACGACAGTATTATATTACAAATTACTGCGTTAGATAAATAATTTACTTTCCCAATTCAGAATGTTTCAAAGCTTACCTTTACCCCTTGCCCCAAGAATTTATTTTACTTTCTAATTAGACGATGCCATCCATTTCGGATATTTTTTATTGTTTCAATCTATTTAAGATAAGATATTTGAAAGATTTAAGCGTGTCCAAGTAATTTTTGTATTTAAAATCATTATGTCGACTTAATTACGGATTTAAATAGCAAAAATTCTGCAATTCGATGCAAGTGTCAGACACGTTGTTGTAAGTAAAGGGGTGAAGTATCTGACCCTGACCATCGGAACAGATTGTTGAAGCATTTAAAAGCTGCAATAAATTTGTATTTCTCACTGAATAATTAACTGCCTCCCCTTCGTGTAACATGACCAGACCATGACAAGGGATCCTTAATGTCAAACAATTACTATTTCATCAAAGATTCCCTTTCCGATCCATATCAATTTTGCAAATACTAGAAAATTAATGATTTATTTGCAGCAAGTTAAGGTAAGTGCTCAAAGACGCGAAAGTTATTCTTCGCATGTATACACTTAGAGCGAGCTTTGTGCCACCTCTTCCATAGCACCTTGTTACGAATATAAATACATGTATATAGTTAAGAAAAAAAATTTCAAATGATCATACATACAATTACAAAATCTGTAAAAGAATAATTTAATAAGAATTGGCTTTCTGAAGAGAGGTTATCGTGAATTTCAACATTTGGATCGTAGGAAATGAATAAATATGGGTTTAAACTTCCTTCATAATGAATTCATCGACACACAGATAAAACATTCAGAAGCTCGTTTTGGATTTGCAATCCAATAGTTTTATGGCTTCTCTGGCCTTATAACACCTAGTAATTAATAAAATTCATGGATCTTTGCCAATTTATTGTTTACATCTTGAAGTAATTAAATGCCAGACAGTAAAGGAAGCAAATTTCACGCCCTAAAACTCAGCCATTCGTAATCTAAATATCTCAGTTATAAGGTATATTAAGTCCAGCGGGACTCGGAAACTGGACTTGCGAACTAAATAAATACGTGTTATAGACAAAGCATTTCGAATAAAAAAGATAATTTTTTAAAAAAAATTTCCATTAACCTTCCAGCGGGCGCGCTTTTCAAGATACACTTCCATTGTGCAGCGCATTACATATTTATATCGTTCTTTTATGAACCAAAGTGCAATTTGTATTTATAAAATCTTTGTTTAATATTAAGCTAATAAATACAGATAACATAAATAAAAGCTGTATTTATTTTTGTAAAACAGCTCGGTATATTTATGTAACACGATGCATGATGGGTCGTAAAATGTGTGCAGGCGAGCCTCTGGAATGTTAATCCTTGCTTCGGAAACACCAATCTTGTCTGATGTTCAGTTTTAACAGAATAAATATGTTGAAATCTTAATGATCTCACTTTATACACTTCCGCTTGGTCAGTTATACAAGAAACAGAGGAGTATTAAGGGAATTGGATTGAAACATTTCAAAAGCTAGAACAATTCAGGGTAAGTTTCGACAAAATGAAAAATTCTTCCAAGTTCAACAACAATCTTTCCGATGAAATTCAGTATCTAGCTAACAGATTATTAACCGTCTCCGGATTGTGCCTTTAGAAAACGCTTCAAAGAAATCATTTATAACTACACCTTAGAATAGTAATTTTATTTCATTCAATATTGGATTCCTAGTTACTTGATTTTCATACATGAAAGGGCAAAAGATTTATGATTTCTATTAAATGTTTACGACACAAAATAACTGAACTTTTGCGATAGTTTAGGACATTTCTATTTGAACCACGGAGAAGCTAATTTCAAACAGAATGCTCCTCAACTGGAAATGTAAGAGTTTGCTTACTTTCATAAACAAAAAGGAGAATCCGTCATGTCTTTTCAGTTTATATTGTTGCTGAATGCTTTGTCATTATTTAATGTACTTTTTGAAAAATATCAAGATACGCTGAGTAAACTAAAGTTCTGACTTCTATGTAGTTTTCGTCTGCTTTAAGGAAACTTTAGAAACGCAAAATATCGAATTCATGCGACAAGATTCACCGATACTAATAAGCACCAACTCATGAATTTTTACGATTCTCAACGAAACAGTAGCGTTTGGTAGCTGCCAAGAGTTTTAAGAATTAATCGTGCATCTAACTTTAGCACATTATAAACAGAAATTTCTAAGTAACCCACTATGAAATAAAAATACAGATTCCAAGTATATGACTTGTATTAAAGATATTTTACCTTAATATGAAAGAAGATCGTATTATTAAGAAATGTCAGACAATAAAGAAGCGTTTACTCTGCAAATCTTCGTGATCTATAATAACTCGCAACACGAGTGTCTAGAGAAAATGAGACGTAATCGTTCTCAATATCAAACTGATGAATGCATCTGTTTAATTTTAGGGCTGAGTATCAGTGGAGATTCTTGCTGCTAAACGTGGAAGTCGGAACAATGGTAGGAATTTAATGACAATAGACTAAGTCAAAAAATGAACAGAAGCAAGGATACTTGCGCTGGATTGCACTAATAGCCGCCAAGAAAAGCCTCTTCATTTATCACATGACCGCATTTGGAGCTATTTCATGATATTTAGACGGCGTCTCCACTTTTCAGATTTCGATCCTTTATATCGATTGGTTGATGGTATGTCGCGTCCCTTGACAAACTTTCACTAAAATTGAGCCATCTTCTATGGTGCTTGCAACACTGTCGCAGAAGATATGTGTAGTAAGCGAATAGGACAGTCTTCAGCAGCGACTCTGTCCCTATCGCAGACGCACGAGAGCGTGAGAAGTGTTTAGACAGAGCCAATTTCTACCCATATACGGTGCGTTATCGTCGAAGGATTTGGAGAGCCATCAGTGTCAACAACTCAATCTCTGGCGCTCATTATTATTCACATTATATTCCTGATGTACAGAATCTTTCTCTTCGAGCCTTCAGGTGATATTCGGGACAAAGGTGCAAGTGTTTTCATGGTCAATTTGCTTTTATCTTTTGTTCGAGCATTTGCGGGGCATGATTAAGCGTTGTTTGAACACCTCCCTGCCTTCAGATGGAGGAATTGCACGATTGCATCAGCTCTTTCTGCACGTCACAATGACATGGTTCAGACGCTCATTGGTTTGGAGCAAGGCGATATTAAAGAATGTAACCCAAGAGGTCGTAGCACCTTATTGTAGTCTGCCTTAACCAGGTGTTTATTTGCTGTTCATATTTTAAATGACATTTTGGCTAGTTCTTGATTATCTGTGTATCAAATTGAGGTTTACGTCCAATCATTCTTTCATAATGTGACATTATGTGTCCCACGCTATTCTCCGTGCATTGTATTTAGTTACTAACCCCTGTTACTTTTGCACATCGGTTCTAAGTTGATTTGTTTTAATATTCTTCTACCGCAAATTTTGGAGAAAAATAATTTTTAATTTTCATTCTTCTAATTTGTGCATCATTATTTGAACGGTGACTAAGTACCGAAGAATTAACATGCTTATATCCAGTTTACATTCTGCTTAAAATTTCCGCTAAGTCAGCAGTTTCGACAGATGCAAAAACTTGGTCGTCGATATTGGAAATTTTCCAACCGGAAATGAACAGGAGGCAGAACCTAGATGCATTAACTGATTATAAATTTTTAACAAATTATCCTAACAATTTCAAAGACTTATTTATGATTTTCTAGACGGAAAACTTAGAAAATCCAAAGAATCATTTTTCTCTTTCTTGGACAAACCACCAGCACAAAAGCAGTTGTATGGAGTTATCAGTTTTTACTTCCACTGTTTTTGTTTGACAACTGAATCACTTTGTCCACTTCCAAGAATTATCCTAGAATATCTAATTTAAGTGTTTAGCTTCTTCAGTACGAGGCTGCTGTATTCAGATATTAACATCGCCTCTTGCGGTTTTCTGAATGGTTCGCGATGAATGATCTACGATCATGTCATGGAACTGGTTCTGGATGGCGAATATTTCAAAATTTTATGTCTTGCTTGTCATCAAAAGTGGAAGAGGAGATCTTAAAGAAAGTTCACCGATAGACGAGTAGTTCGCAGTATTGTGGAAACCGCTTCTATTTCTTTAGACATTTCACATCCAATGCTAGATTGAGGCGAAACTTGAAATAAACCATATTTCTTGGCGTCTGCTTGTCTGGGAAAGACCTAAACATCTTATTTCTTTTAGGGTGATGGATAAGGTATGCAGCTGTAGGCTCCTTTCTTATTCTGCAAAAGTCTTCTAAAAAATTGGAGCTGAAAAGAAAAGTCCGAAATTAGTTTTGGCCAGGAAATAACAGAAAGGAAGATTCGAAATTAGACAAGAAAAAAAAAAAAACACTCGAACAAATTAAGATTCATATTATTCAAAAATAAAATTTTACCCTTAAAAGTTAATTAACATAAAGTTTGATTTGGCGAGTCCAAACTCCTGATTAAACATTTGAAAATGAGATGGTTAATGTGTCTCATTAACCGGAGGCGAGCTTTTTTAATTACTCAAAATTGACCGTTTATGAAAAGAATCACAAATTGAATTGGAAATATTCAATACATTATGAGTTAAGCTGACAACCCGGCACCGACAGCATATTTTTGTTCTACTTGCATTGGGTTGGTTATACACAACATGAAACCTGGTTATCGCTTTTGGGGTTATACACTGAATAAACAATCTGGGACATAATGTATTGTGGTTAAATGATTTACAATATTCATTTTCCCCTTGTAAAACCAAGTGACTTTCATTTTTAAATTCATTCAGTTTAAGATTTATCCAATTGTTTTTTCCAGAGATCGAAATAATTCAGCATGAATTGCTTTATATGCTAATATTTCATCTTCAATGCAAGACTTCTACGATGAATGAACTTCTATGATGCATTGAAAGTCATTTTATCCTGCAGATGACAGCACTGTTAAACTTTTGCTTAACATTTAATCTTGGATTCCAGTCTTTTGAACTCCAAAAACAGCAAAGTTTTTCTGAATTGTTCTCGCAATTTGATCATTCACTAAACTAAGAGGAAAATCTTTTTCACTTTTCAGTTTATACTCTATTTAAGAACAAAAATTTTGTAAAGTGTACAATCAGTATAGTTTTATTCAAAAAAGAGCAAGAGAAATACATCCCTTATAAAAAGTTCAATTTTTAAAAAAGTATTTAAAATTAGTTATTTTGTCACTTTTATGTTAGTTAAATTAGGCATTTTTATAAAATTGTGAATTAAAAGCTATTGAAAATAACACGAAGCTGCTTATGTCTATTCCCTGTAATGTTCCGAGATGGTTACAATTTTGGCATATTATGCGCCGGTTGGGTAAATGTTTAACCCTCCGACTACCAATTTTTTAAAATCACTATTTAGATGCAACATTTTCAAACTTGTTCAAATACCTTTGAACCAAGCGAATTGCTATTTATATGCAAAGCTGTATTAGTATAATATGATTCAACGCTATAATACTATCAAGTAGACACATTAGCTTGCGAAAATCCTATGTTACAATGAAAATAGAGCGCGGTACAAGTACTTAGAGGGTTAATTCATATTTATTCTCGTCAGCCTTTGTATATTAAAATTACGTTTTATGCAATTGATGGAATCTGTTATAGCGATATTTACTGCAACTGTATTTGATATTCCTATGTCAATTAACTTTAACTCCTTTGCCATCATACTGCCCCTAATTTTTACACAATGTATATTTAATATATCTAAATTGAGCAAAGAGTATAGAAAAGTCCCATTTTGAAGCAACACGAGGTGCTATTTTTGGACGGATTTCGTGATTTTGAACCCGTGGTCAGACGACGACATCAGAGTTTGCACCACCCTCTCTAAGCTTCCGCTGCGTACCAGCAGGAGGACGTTTGACCCGACTTCAGCTTAGACGTGCACCAGATCCATATAGACGGCGGATCTTCAGAGGAATTGGCCTTCGAACTTGGAACCTTATGGTTCTGAAGCCAAGACCTTACCCCTAGACCACCGAGGTCCTACCCTATTCTCAGATAAAACTAAATTTCGCTAGCTACACATTTTGTTCACAGCAGCACCAGCTCAGAAAGAGTTTAAATACCGGAGGATCCACAAAATCATGGAATATGTTAAGCATGCCTATAGTAAGCAAAGGGAATAAAAACCTGATGAAATTAAGCTGCTGACATACTTACGAAATATTTCCGCAATGTTCATTGAATAATGCAAGTTTTGATCGTTATGGGAATTGTATTTTCAGGGATTCCACAAAGAAAAGTTTCCTTTGGGGTTTGTTTTATATTTGATTCGTGAGAAACTTAATTTAAAATCGACTAAGTTATTCGATTCTTTTCTAAATAATTTAAGAATTTAGATTCTAGACACCAATAATTACTGGAAAAATTTAGTTTCTCAATCTTGTGATATTTTCTTCAAGAATTTAATATTATACTACATTTTAAATGGAATTTCGGTTAGATAAAAAAACATTGTCAGGAAATGTTTCATGTCTTACCGAAATATGAGCCTTTAAATTAAAGTGGATAAAAATATCAATTTAAAATAATTTATACTTTGCTCCACTAAATAGTGCGTGGGCACCATAAAATACAAAATACATTTTTAAATCCTACCGCAATGCTGAACATTAGTCATTTACTTGACATTTTTGATAGAGCAATTCTTACTCTAAACTATTATACAATAGCCGCCCAGCACGCCTTCGCTCAGCACTGCCCCCTCGCTGTTTCGAGGCTCTCAGTCGCTACTTTTTTTTCAGTCTTAAATACTGTATAAAGATCAATGGAACAGGGCATAAACCATAGTAGATTTCATATTCTTTGTAGACAACAGATTCCTTTAAAATTGGAAATTTTCAACAATCCCATCTAATTGTAATGTTTAATATAACTTTCTCACGAATTTCTGTATGAAAGTCTTCAGATCCATAAATACAGAATGATATCGTCCTAAATAAACAGTTTCCATCGCCTACAAAAGGTATTTTACAATATTTTTGACATATCATTGTGATGGTGTGTCAAAAATGGTGTAAGGTAATGGTAAAGATTGTGTTGGGATCTTCTATATATTTAAATTATGGTAAAACATTCAGACAGTTCGCCAGCCCCAAACACTCGACGGATTTCGATAATTTTTATTTCATATGGAAGCTTATGACTTCTAGATTTGCAATGAAGGGTCGCCTGCCCCACACCACCCTCCATTTTCGTACGAAATCGAAAAAACACTTCTACTCTGTACATTGTCTATGGGTAAACCTTGTAGAAATCCCCAACCACCAGAAAGATTTCGACAGTTTTTATTTCATATGAAAGCTTATGATGTCTAGATATGTCAACGTTCGCTTGCCCCCCTCCCATTTTCGATGGAAATGGAAAAAATGTATGGTGAAGAAGTGTTTTTTCGATTTCGTTCGAAATGGGGGGTGGGGGGTGGGGTGGGGTGGCGGGCTGGCGACCCTTGACATATCTAGATACCATAAGCTTTCATATGAAATAAAAATTGTCGAAATCAGTCGGGTGGCTGGAGCTGGGGGATTTATACAAGGTTTTTCCCCCATGGACAATGTACAGTGGACGAGTGCTTTTTCGATTTCATTGAAAAATGGGGGTGGTGGGGGGCAGGTGACGCTTGATGACATATCTAGACGTCATAAGCTTTCATATGAAAGAAAAAAATTGTCAAAATCGGTCGGTTGGTTGAGGCTGGCGAACTCGGTAAAGGTTTTTTTTACCAAATTATTTTAAATATATAGATATACCATAATAAATGTTTATACAGCAGCTATTTTGCGTTTACTACTAAAATGATTGCACACAGACCATCATTGTTTTGGTCCGAGTGCATTTTGCACAGGCACCATTTTTTCCCTCCAATAAATGCTAAGATTTCGATATAATTGGTTCGTTCGTTTCATTCAGGGTAAAATTTAACGTTATTGAAAACATTCTTTTGAAATACAAAATGTTGAATTTGTGTGGTTTCTTTCCCCTAGATGTTTACCAAAATATTGTGCTATTTCACTTAAACTCTTAAGTATTTTTATTAAACACGAGCTACGGTTCGTGCGGCAAAAATGCACAACATTAGGAACTCCTTAAATTTTGTGAAGAAATTTAATAAAAAGCTTAATTTAAGCCATTAACTGCACGATGCCGACTAAGCTAATTTAAAAATTAAAATTTCAAGAATTCTATTTAAAATTTGCTTACATTGAGAAAAATTATGCATTTCTATTCAATAGAAATTGAGATGCAGCTTTTATGGCCATCGTCAAATAGTCTTGTGCAATTATAATCAAAATCGAGCCAGCATGGTTTTTCATAGCAAGTATCTTGCGTAATAAACCTGGTACAATTCCATTCCACATATTCAGAGATATTTCTATAACATCCTGATAAATCCTGTGTAGCAGCGCGGGCTAACGTGTCCCATGCGAAATGGCCCAACTAGCCCCATATCGCCAATTTTGTTTCTCATGAGTGTAGGGATTTATTCTGAAAGCAGCATTTCGATAAGCAAACAAGCCCTAAAGTAACTATGAAGAATCATTTTTCTGAATATTGTTTGTAAAAATGGAAATTATAATTTATAAGCAAAGAAAAAAAAATGATTATTCATAAATGAAGAAATTTATTCAGCTTAGCAAAAATTGGAAAATTCTGGCTTGTTCTTTAATGAACGCTACTTCAGTGACGCTGATGTTGAAGGAAGGCGGGATAATACACACTTGTCTGGAATGGCAGCGTTAAATACTGAAAAGTATTAAAAATTTCTCGACTGGCCCAACGTGCCCCTATGGCCCACTAGCCACGGTCTACCATATTTTATTAACAAATTGTTAATAAAAACCAAATATGGATCCTAGACATTTTTTCTAGTAACTGTAAGACCTTTCTACAATATTTGTAAGATCTAAATTTAAAAGCACTATACAATCTCATTTATCAATTCGTTATTTAAAATGAAAGATTTTATCGGAAACAGAAGCATTATGTTTATTGGATAGATGTTCCGTTATAAACTATGTTAAGAATTAACTATGTCTAAATTAAAAAAGAATCAACGTTTTCTTCGCATAGCGAGTTTAAGAACAGTTATTTCTTTCAAGAAAACAGCTAAAAATCTTATTTAATCTTGTATTTAGAGAAAATGCCTTGTGGCTGAAAATGTTATCGCGTTATGTATATTTTGAATACAATATATATAACATACAATACAATGTAGTTATATAAAAAGTCAAATATTTTCATAGAAATGTGACCGGTAGATACCCTGAAAATGAAACATTTTGATACCCGGTTCAGACTGCTGCAATTTTTTAAAAATTTTAATTCTTAAATATTTTAGATACAATTGCCTATCTTCAGAAGATACAAAATAGAGTTCTCTAACAAAATCTTACTCCATATTTAAATAAGCAGGTACAAGCAAAATTACTTACCTTTTTGTAAAGAGAAATAAAATAACACGCAAGAAAAAATTCCTTTTATCATCCAAAGGTTTTCACGGTTACTTAAAAAGTCCGAAAATAGTTCGGCAAAACTGCATCACAGCAGAACAAAAAAAGTCACTATTCTGAACTGACCGCTGTTCTTATTTAGACTCAAATTAAGAAATCTGCAATTTTAAACGAAATAAATGTTGGAAACAATGCTTTATGTCACCTGCTAAAATCGTTGACGTTACCGAACACAGATTTAAACTACACCGACGAAACTTCTAGAATAATACAGAACAGAAAGTGATAAATCGGATTACTGAATAAAGAAGTGAAGATATCTTTGATTAATCTGTTGCTTTCTTCTTCACTAGATTGTACAAAATGTCGCCCAGCAGACATAGGAACTATAGAAGATTACAATAAGTTTAGTTATCCGGATTCGAACTGTATGTAAACGTACTGAAAGTCTTTAATGATTTCATAAGGTACGGATTGATTGAGATTTTAGATTAACGCTTTGCTTTGAAATGTTTCAGTGCACGCTAAATCCTTTGGGGGTCAAATGTCCTCCCGCTGGTGTGGCACGGGAGCTTGAAAAGGGAGTACAGGCTCAGGTGCGTTCTCGTCATCTGATCAAGGTTCAAAATTACAAGGTCCGTCCCAAAATAGCCCTCGAGTTGCTGCAAATGTGGACGTAAATATAACTAAACTAAACTAAATTTGAAAATGCTTTATAATTTTGAATCATAATTTGTAAAATCTTAAATATGATAATTTTGAATCTTAAGCGTTTGAACCGAAGATAATCGACGCTTAAGGGGTCTATTCTGGTACCCCCGGTTGGGTTGGGGTACGGTGGTAAACAGGGGGGA
>BGPR01010203.1:39970-50659 GCA_013235015.1 Araneus ventricosus
CCCAACCGGGGGTACCAGAATAGACCCGTAAATCTTTAAATTTTCGTTTGCGAAAAAGCAAACTTCCCAATTTCACATTCTGAAGCAAAATATTAGTTGAAAAGAGAAGCTATTGGCTTCAGGCATTGAAATTGCTTTTACTAGTTTAAATGCTGTATTTTTAATTCTTAAATCCTGTGTGTGATTAATTAAAATTAAAGAAGGCCTGGATGTTTAAATCTAATATTAAAAATGTAAATAATAGCTTTTCCTGTTTTTATCATATATTTAGGAAAAAAATTTAAAAGATAAAAGTAAGAATCTAAGGTAATCTGAAAAAGACTCATTGATTTAAAAATTAAATAACGCAGGAGTATAAACAAAGATTTAGAAAAATTAAAATTTAGTTTATTAAAAAGTATTGATTTTACATTTTAGCATTGAAGCATGCAGTTCATAAACGCATATTTACCGATCTTACATAGTAAGGTTAATCTAAACAAACAAAGCAGAAAACTCGTCCATAGATAAATTAAAGAAAAAGAAATTATAAAAATTCGATCACTCTTAATGAACCAGCTCTATGAAATGAATAAACGTCATATTGAAAACTCAGATGCTCCGTTATTCTGGGCTTCCATATTTTTCTTATTAAGATTTAAGCTTTTTAAAATTTATTGATCACTGTAACACCATAATTCATTAGGTTCTTTCGTAAATAATTATGCTATACCAAGTAACATCAGGAGAATGTTTTAATGTTCGTTTTCATGCTTTGTATGCGTTTTTCTCTAACAATAAATTACAGATTTTTTTAACACATTAATGGAGAAAAGGTAATTGCGTCAAACATTGAAAGTGCACCTCTGAAAACTTTCTTCACAGTCAAATTAGCTTTTTTTTCTAATTCTGAAAAACATGGACTCATTTTAGAGTAGTAATGTTCATTTAGTATCTATTCCATATTGGAAAGATATTATTAGCCAATTTTTACAAAAGATTCTTTTTTTCATTTTCGGAGCGCAACGTAGTCCTCAACGTTCTCAATTCAAAATATTCAGAAAATGGCCTTCGGCTCATTAACTGTAGTTCAGGCATTGCAATATTTTAAACAGTTACCAAATTTCCTCCTTTTAAAATTTCACGTTATAAGTTTTGTTCCCTTTATGAATTGCTATTTTAAGGCTCTCTTAAAGGCTGTTAGTTCAGAATATAACGCTGCAAAGCATTCCATTTGCATGAAATGATTTCAAAATATTTTGTGAATCTAACCTGGTACAGCATAAAAGAATAATAATGCCATTATTTGTCATTATTATTCTTTTATATATATGTCTCTCAAAACTTTCATTAATTACTAAGCAAAAACCAAATGCGATTTTTTTTTGTCGTGTAGTGTGGTATAACAGAAGAAAGAAGCATTATTATTTCAAATTTTCCGATGAATAAGTATAAGAAAGGCAGTCAGAAAAATTCTCATGATTTTATTTTATGAGAAATAACATTTACAATGAACGGCTTATGTTGGCACCACCAGAATCCCATTAAAAACTGTATAGCAACTTGAATTCATGTTACAGAAAGAAGGACCGAAGTTACGAAAGGGAGATCGCCCAAGAGAACCGACTCAACCCAAGAGTTTTAGAGTCATATGATGATTTCTCGGGTAGAGAAACATAACGCCACGAGGAAGGTCGAGCACGAACCCCAGGAGCAGATACAATGCATATTACCGGTACAAAGAAGTTGCATTTTACAGATGCATGTTACAGGTACAAATACATGTACATTTTACAGATCCATATCATAGGTACAGATGCATATTACAGGTGTATCTGTATTGTATTTTACATTTCAAGTAAGATTTCGATTCAAACTCTTTTGGAATTCAAATAACATTACATATTACAAATACAATGCATATTAAAGGTACATGTAGATAACAGTACATTATCGCATTAAAAATTACTAGTTGATGCCGCGCAGACCATCTACGCTCGGTTATACACATACCATGATTTTCCTGACGCTTTTAGAGCCAAACTGGCGATTCAGCTCTCCAAGAAAATTTGCCAAGGAAAAAAAAGGTGCCAAGTGATATAAGCATAACAGAAAAGTAGCCAAAGTACAATTTTCACAATAGTAATCTCCATGTTCGTCTCAATTTGTGAATTGACACGATTTTATCTTCGCTGAATTAAACTATTTTGACGTTAATCTAAATGTTCTCTGGATCACCTAAGCCCATCTGCTTCATTTCTAATTGATCTCTTTTGAATCATTTCATCTAAAGTTGTATTATATTGCAAGATATATTGTGAATTCTTCAACTTCAACTTATTTTTTTTTCAAAAAAAAGTTCTTTTATACCAGGACGAATATAGTAGCAGGCTATGACTATGAAGTTATGCCTAACATGGAGGAGGTTACCGGATTTGCTTTGTAAACAAACCGATCGTTGCCATCGGCAAAAGAGAAATTAGACTCTTTACTGTGCCACGTACTTTAGCGTTTTATATATAGAGATTAAATATAACAATCCATTATACAGAGTGGTCATAAATTATTGGATCATTTCAAAAATTTATAAAAAAAACTAATAATGTTACAACTACGGTTTTTAAAAATGAGAGAGCATTTAAAAAAGTTATTTTTTAAAATGAGGTATTGAAATAGGTAACGCGCCGTTACGGTGGTCGTAAATTATTGGACACCTCCCATTTTTGAGAGCCAGTATTTGCGAAACTATTAAAGTTAAAAGAAAAATAAAAGTATGTATTTGTAGGAAATTTTACGTTCTTAAATTTGTTAAATTAATTATAATTCGAAAACTGAATAGTTTTCTACATATTCACGAAAAACTGAAAAAGGAAACCAGAAAACGCGCATCGGCTTCTGCTGATCGGTAGCCATTGCGTATGGACATCTCGCGCTGTAGCAACTTTAGAACGCCGTAATGGTACGCCACCTATCTGAAAGAAACTTTTTTATTTACTTTCTTTGAAAAACTTTGTTGTAATATTATCAGTTTTTTTATTGATATTTGAAATGGGTTCAATAATTTATGACCACATTAACAATCTATAGCTATTCCAATCCTTCTCTTGTAGCATATTGCAAGTTATAACAGAACCGTACATCAAAAATGAAATTAAAACTTAAAAAACTCACAAACATAGCACATGGAACATATTGAGAAGGATATAGCAGCAGTCTATAACAACCTTTTATACCTCCTTAAGCTCATTATCTCAACTTTAACCCAAGTAACATCTAATTAAATTGCAGGTTTATAATAGACCACGTGAGGATAATAATATATACACAAAAAGTTGTGGTCGTAACATTTAATAATCAGACACAATTCATTCATTGCATCAATATTTATTGCATTAATAAGCACAAAGCATAAAAATATTGATATCGTATATACCATCATCGTCCCAATCTGAGCCACATGGGGTTATCTTTTCAATATTTTAATCACTTTTTACGGAAATAATTCCTATCACAAATAGGGATTACAAATATAATTAACATGGAACAAATTTTACATAATTTTTAATACTTTCGTGAAAATATCGTAAACAACCTAGAACAGGTTAGTTATATCTAAGATTCTACCACAAACAAATTTTAGTACTTTTTTAGTTCTTTTAAGTTTGGGAAATATAGTAAACGCACTCCATGAAAAGTGAAGAACTAATGATATCATTAGTGGCACCAGATAGAATAAAAATAATTTAAAAATCAAAAGAAAATGCTAAAAATTTAAAAACATCTACAGCAACAAGAAGGAAACCAACAAAGGGCAGCAATTAACTCAACTTCAATGTAAATCTTATCACTCCCGAACAACTTTCAGAGAAAGTGACCCAGAATACAAAAGGTATATTGGCAAAACACAAGCAAAGTCATCGCAGAATACGGAGAGAGAGAGAGAGTTAGGGATCCCCAGAGACCATCAACCGTCCAGCAGTTAGATTTGAAATATCACTCCAATTCTGAGTAGAGATCCATCATTGTTTAGGATGTTTTTAAACCATTATGTTTTAAAATTATCACTCGGTTTTATTAGATGATAATTTTCTGTAAATGAACAATCAGAAACGTAATGATAGGCGGTACGCTCTGTGCACGTGGGCATAGATGGGAAATGGCTGGATGAAAACGATGTAAATAAACAATGAATGGTCCATGGCCCATAGGAAATTGAATGAAATATTTATTATGGGTCAATACCATAGGATCAAGAAGAGGTGAAAATTCTTTAACTCTCTGTCCAGTGTTGTAGCCCCATCAGAAATCTTTCAAATTTTGTAATAATTTTTCTTTAGTAATTTTCTTTTTCAGAAATGAGTACGAGGTTCGAACGAAAATCTTGTGTCCACTTCGCTATATTAAGTAATTCAATTCCTTAATTTAGCAAAGTGATCCGCCATTTCGTTCCTAGGTTACAAGCATGTGTCTTCATCCAGGACAAGCCGACGGAATCACCTGAGTTGTAAATTTTCCTTTAATATTTAGGACAAAAATAGATTTAGTTTTCATATTTTTCAAAGCTTGTGTTGAAGAAAAATTATCAGTAAAGACATTCATTCTGCGACCTTCCTCCAGAGCCCTCACTGCAAAAAGCAAGAATGTCAGCTTCTCGGACAGACAGTGGGATATGACGGGGGAGGGCCAAGGAGAGGATATGGATCCCCAGTTATCAATATTGGGGGCACTGCGAAGATAGAATATAAGTGTGTTTATTATACTTTTAAAAGGTAAATGGGGTCGAAAAATCACACTTTGCCAAGGGATCCCCTAACACTTTTTAACTCAGAGGGCCTGATGTCGAATACAACAAATATTTTTGTAGAACAGCTAATAGAGCAGTATGTAGCAAAAATTTTAATAAGAATTTCTTCTTAATTTTCATAATTAGTATTTTAAAAAATATTATCATAATATTTAATTGTTGGTAAAATTTAGGTAAAAAACATCAAATCAAAATATGCGGAAAAATTTTAAATTTAAAAAGTGAATCTGAAACAAAATTTGCAAATTTTATAGCTTTGAGGGACCTATGTCCATTTGTTTTCTTCATAGATACAGAATCTGCACCACGTGAGATGGAAATTAATACATTCGAAAGCAAATAAAATTCCATTTGAAGCAAATTTCGGTGAAACTGCGAGGCTGAATTTTGCAAATGTTTTCCGGCCTAGTCTGAAAACATTCAAATCTATATAAGAAACTATTCTTTTGGTTAGGAGTACTTATTGTTGCGATTCACATTTCTGGAAGAAAACAAGATCCAGAATTCCTGTCAGTCATCTTGGAACATCTTTGAAGCTAATTGCACAGAATATGTTTTTCTTTCCGAAATAAAAAAAAATGATGTTATCAGAAATGACGTGCCAAAAAATAAAACTTTAATTTTATTGTTGTACCTTTTTTTTACTTTCTCGCATATGAAGTATACAAAGATGTATTGTAATGGTTACAAAATTAGACCCCGAAATTTTGATGAATCTCTTCGATTTAGACCTCTCTAAGGATACTCTCCCCAAAAAACATTCTTTGGGATCACATGTATTTCTGAGTGCTGTATTTAAGAAACGGAATAAGTTAGGCGGGTGAAATTTGGCATGCGGTATTTATATCAAAATTTCAGATTTCTATCAAATTTTGAACAAACTCCGTAAGTGGGAAGTCTGTCTGTTCGTCTGCATGTACTGAGATAACTTAAAAAATGAAAAGAGCTAGACCTATGAAATTTGGCTAATGGTTTCGTTAGTGAAATAGTAGATCTGTATCAAATTTAAGATCAAATCAGTCAACGGGTTACCTCTCTGTCTTTTAATGCTCTTGTGAATGTTATAACTAAACAAACAAGCAAACAAAATCTAGGTAGGTGAATTTTAGTACATGACCTGTGCATAAAAATTGTAGATCTGTGTCTAATTTTGAACTTAATCTTTAGAAGGGTAGATCTTTTAATTTTTATTCAGGCATATGTGACCCCTCCCTAACTCAGAAACACAGCAAGTTAGATAAATGAAATTTGATATGTGGTCTTGACAGCAACACACAGTGGGTCATCGGGAAGATGTCCCAAATGCACACTCAATTCAATTCCTTCACTATACGACGAAGGTAAGCAAACAACGCATAATACTGTTGAAGTTTATGAGAAAGTCAAGAGAAGACCCTTCACCCCACTGACTTTACTTTACATTACGACACACCCCTGACTCGAGAGATGAAAACCTCCGGTTTGCAGTTTGGATGAGTGTGGGCAGAAACTCTATTGAACAAAAAAAAAGATTACATACAGTGTTTTAACATTGATGAAAAACATGTGAAATTTTTTTATTTTCCACATGTTTGATGAAAAATGTGTGTTTACATATGAAAAGAAAGACTCGTAAAGCAAAAACAATTTTAAGACAGGTCCCAAAAGTTCGCTGCATCTGTATACTTGTAGGAGGACTGATTAGGGTTCTAGGTATTGAACCTCTAGAGGGTCTTAGTCTATAAGTCTGAGGTCTTGGTGAAGGAGCAAAATCTGGGTCGGAGTAGAAAGAAGTGGTTGCTCCGATGGCTGTTTTATGAGGTTCTCATTTTCAGTGAGGAAAGACTTGAGTTGATTTTTTTTTTTGGCTTTTCGTAATAATCTCCATTTCTATAAAACTTGAACTTTTTTGTGACCACATAATCTCAGACATTTCTTATTTGACCCATGTTAGTCTTAAGTTTGTCGTGTTGTTCTTACACAGAATATATATTCACAAGAACATGCAGACATAATTCGCCATCACTAGATGGACTTGGCTCTTTTCCTGCTGGATTCTCTTGATATTGGCGTTCTTTGAATTATCTGAAAAAATCAAAATAATTTCATTATTGTAAAAACTTCTTACCTTTGACAACAAAAAATTGAAGAGTGTTAAAAAAAATCAAAATAAAATGAAGCAACACGTTTGGGACATAAATTACTGCATTTCACCATGCAAGGCTGGGTTAGAAATTATGGAATTTTTTCTGTTATTTCATATAATTTTTATACAGTTCAGTTCAATTGAATATTAAACTATTAAACGAGGAATTAAAAAAAATTCTTTAATATGAAGAAGAAAGGTGGGCGGGCCAAAATTTCTTTTTCTCCTGGCGTTTTCCCTTTTTTAACTTAAAAAGAATTTTATCTGCATGCGAAATGAAGATATAACTCCAAGAGCAATATTATATTTTTTTCAACTTATATGCCAAACTTTTATTACCTGATTGTAACACGGCCTGCCCAGCATCTCCGGCCCGCCGTGGTCAGTTTTAATTATGTTAATTTTTAATGAATGGTTTTATTGTTTCTATTTGTCCTAGGAGTTAGTTCTGTTACTATTTTAGTTTGCTAATAATCAAAATCTATTAAGTGAGAGCTTTTTATTTTTATTGTGTACACCTACTGATACAGAATTTCTCCCTCGATGCGGTTCTCTCTCCACTGGTCCTTCTTCCCGCTTTTACACTTTACTGGGTAAGCCGGGCTGTGAGTATATATATAAAAAAATGACGTGAGGCTGTCTTTTTCAAACATCCACTAATGTTAAAGGCGTAGGACTACTTTACTCGCGTAACTCTTTTGTTTCTCGAAGTTTCTCGGTTTCTCTTTGTTACTCTGAACTTCGTCTGAAGTAAAAGAATGAAAGTAGATTCGAACCTCTTGTCCGAAACATAGTATCGTGATAATGTTTTTGGCTCGATTCGACTGTATTTATATTATTTTTAAAAATGTATTCTTAATTATGTAGTAAGCATAAGGTGCACTCAAAATGCATTTAATATAGTAGTTGAAATGCGAGCGTATAAATTCACTAAATAAAACAGTGAAAGGTATTGTTAAATATACTTAAAATATTTTTAAGAATCTATTAAAAGTAGACAAAAAAAAATTAAATGGAAACAAAATTGGTGTCATTGAAAATATAATTTTTCGAATTTGAAAGTGATGTAAAAATGATTTTTATGCAATAAAGTGCTCTGAAGTTATTGAGGGAAAGCGGGAAACTATAGACTAGTTTTCGATGAAAAATCTAATTAAAGTTTCCAGAAACCCTTTCTTTGTGAGAAACCGCTACCCAAGAACTAACTACGTGCCAAATGCTGTAGCTCTAGGTCCAACGGTCTGCCCTGTAGAACGTTTTGAACGATTTTGTCAATACGCACTTCGAAATTTACATATAACTTGTCAATACGCACGTCGAAATTTACATATAACTTGTCAATACGCACGTCGAAATTTACAGATAACTTGTCAACACGCACGTCGAAATTTACAGATAACTTGCCAGCCTATAAGCATTATCACGTTAATATTTTTTTAACGCAGTTTTGTCTCTAATCAGATTAAAATCTTAATTTTGCCACAATCTTTCAACTAAAATATTGGACGAGTTTTCTGGTTTGTTTATTTTGGATTTACGGACCGTTTTCCGGTAACCCTCCGATTTAGGCGATCTTCAAATCCATTTGGATACCGTATCAAGCGCTAAGTTAAAATCAATTCTTTGGGGTCTATTCTGGTACCCCCGGTTGGGTTAGGAAACGTCACTTTTCCCGTTGTTAACGTGCGGAAAAAGTGACGTCTCCCAACCCAATCGGGGGTACCAGAATAGACCCTTTTCTTTAGTATACAAAGCATTAAATTCTGTGTTCTTTGAGTTCGTTTAATACTTTTTATTCAAAGTAGTTAAAAAAAGGCTTTTAAAACGGCTGAGCTTCAAATGGAGCAATTGTAATCAGCTAAATCGTTTGGTTAAAAATTTAACCCTCAAACAAGCCTTAAAAGTCGCCAAAAAGAGCGATAATGAGCAATTATGGCAGCCTTTTCACAAAATTAGGCTTTTATTTTAAGTAAACATTGATAACTTCTGCAATAGGAACATGAAATTTAATATTTTCAAACTATCCTTAAGCCATAAATTTAGAAAACTCCACGTTAAACATTAATTAACATCTTCAAACAGAGTGTTAAAATTTTGACAATTCCCATTGATTTAGCATTAGCATCAGAAGTCCATAGTTACGGTGGAAGTCCTGCTTTAATGCAAATAACAAAACAGAAAACTCGTCCATACAGGTGAAAGTAATAAAAAAAAATTAGCGCAAATTATTGAAAGGAAAAAAATAAACATAACAAAAAATCGTTTTCAATAAATCAATCGTTTTCAACGAATTTTTGCATGACGCATCACGCCATGTAAAGATAGTATAAAGCTTATTAACATTGTTATGTTAAAAAAATTACATGAACTCACCATTCAAAATATTTTTTTTTCATTTCTCCTGCATCATGAGAAGCACCCTCGGTAATGGATACGTTTCTGTTATTTTAATCAAATCTCTGCCATTTTCCTCATTTTCGCCTGTAGTCTGAAATGGCTGCATGTCTGAATCTGTAGAGGAGCGCTGAAACATAGAAATGTTTTTTTTTATAACGTGCTATGTATAACAAAGTAATCTTGTCAAGTGGCACAAGCAAGACCACTTTTCTAAACGTCTTGCCATTTCAATCGCTCTGACGCGCGTCTGAGAACTTACACTACCTATCCGCACAACCGCTGTAAGACAACTAGCACCATCCGTTTCCACTCTGGGGAAAAATATTCCTTCCACAATAATTACTTTTCAAATGCTGCTGCTTCTAACTTTTTTTTTTATCCATCCTTGTGTAATGATGCTATCGAATGGACGCAGCTACACAATAGATAACCACCATTACACAGATTTCGGGTTCATTGTTGAAAATTATATCTAAGTGAGTGTATTTTTCAGCGGAAAATGGAAGCAATTGCACTCGACTACTTAAAAAGCAATAATTTTAGAAAAAGGCAGAGTCAGAATTTTGCTTAATATCATAACGCTTAGACTGAATACTACAGTAGAACCTCGGGGATCCTCTTTTTTGGATTCGGGAAAGTTCAGTAAAATACTCTCGATATACTAAATGCAGTAGAGTATTGACTTTGGGTTCTCTCCAGTGGCGGCGAATCGGGGGGGGGGCGCGGGGCATTCGACCCCTACTTTTTTAAAGAAAAATCAAATTTTTATTTAATTTTTGTTGCCTAAAACTAGGAATTATAAAAAAAGCAACAATGTTCGAAGAAAAAAAAACAATTTTTTAAGTAACTTTTAAAATTTTATTGTCTACCCCCTATACTCCCTGGTCTTTCAGATATCTATAAATTTTTTTGCCCCTCACTTTTTCCACCCAATCGCCGCCACTGGTACTCTCAGTGGTGTAGCGACCCGGGAGCAAGGGGGTGTATAGATGCTCCGGGAGCCAGTTTAAGAGGGTTCCATGGAGTCAAAACGTCGCTGTGTTTGTGCCATTTTTTAAAGCAAAAAATGACGAGGATAGTAATAATACCTTACTCCGCGTGCCATTTACGCTTGCTAAGCCACAGAAGACGACTGGGGTTTAAAGAATCTTTTTTTCCCCGGGAACCACTTACCCTCGCTAAGCCACTGGCCATGATCACAAGACATTAATGCGTTTGTGTCCCTTTTTCACTTCAAATACGATGAGGGGGCGAAAAAATACCATGCCCATGGCGCTGTTCACACAAGCTAAGCCACTGGCCATGATCACAAGACATTAATGCGTTTGTGTCGCTTTTTCACTTCAAATACGATGAGGGGGCGAAAAAATACCATGCCCATGGC
>BGPR01010204.1:6078-53626 GCA_013235015.1 Araneus ventricosus
CTGTAATGTTGTGATTGTGTTATCGTTTCGAACTATTTAATAAAATGCAATATTCTGCAGACTAATCAGCAATAAACCAGTTACGAGTACACAAGACACATGTTTCCTAAAACCTACATGCACAGATATAAACTACGGAAGCTACATGTGTTCTATTTTCTTGTAGGTGAGACCTGGTCTGCTTAGGATCTAAATTTAAGTCTTTAAATAAAAGGAATAATTATTTCTTGAAAATTACTGCGTTCATAGTATGAAGTAACTGCAGGAGTTTTCTGCTTCCGACTTTCTCGTATATTTTCACAGTATGACGCGCTTTGTGTGTAGCTTTGTTACGGCTAAAGCAAGAATTGAAGGTGAACCTATGTTTAACCGGTTAAAATGGGGATTACCAAGGCTTTGCGGCTAAATCCTGAAGATTTCTCAACGCGTCCACCTTTAACCGACTAGGATTGGTTAGACCCAGTTTTAGCCGGTTAAAGGTGGAAGCGTTGGGAAATCTTCGGGATTTAGCCGCAAAGCCTTGGTAATCCCCACTTTAACCGGTTAAACCTAAGTTTACCTTTCGTTCTTGCTTTAGCCGTAACAGCTTCATAAAATAGCGAAGAAAATATATTTTGAATTTCTCGTAGACCGACTTAATCCAAAAATGGAGACGTACTGATTAGATACGCAAACCCTCCACACTTTTGAGCACGCAACATGCGGAATTGATTTTACCAAAATAGTGGTGAAGTGAAAAATGGAGGGAGGGGTGCCACCCCTTTCCGTTTTAAATTCGTCCAAAAGTGATATTCTCGGGTTTTTGTAACGAACAGTATCTATAATTTTAGTGTAAGATAGCATACTGAAAATCTTCTTCCAGCTTAATGCAATTTTTATTTACCGCATTTGCTTACACACTTGCAGTGAGACAGAAAAATCAAGGACGAATTTTATCCAAATTTCGATACAAATCTACAATATTTCTGATCGAAATCTATGTCAAAATTCATTTATATAGCTGATTGTGTTTTTCAGTTACCGTGTTCACATAGACTGATACAGACAGGATTCCCTTTCACGGATTTCGTCCAGAAGTTGAGACAAATCAACAATTTGGGTATTAAAACCAAATACAAAATTTCATTCGTCTAGTTTGTTTCTTTTATTGTATTATCGTGTTCACAGGCAGACTGACCAAAAAACAAAAAGAGAGACGGACATAATTCCGTAAATGGTTTCTTCAGACTGAGTGAGGTCTAAAACGTGAAGATTCGTCAAAATCTCCAGGTCGAATTTCTTGATGACTGTATTGCATCTCTCTGGTATAGAACACCGTCTCGTACTCCCGTGCCTGTAACCATTACGGCTACTGGACGATTGAATGGATATGTAGACGGTCACCTTTATTAAGGATCACACAAAAAAATTACAGAGGCTGTTTCTAGTGCTGAAGATACAGGGTGGTCCAGCGGATAATGTTTTAAACGAATCGGAATTTTAAAGCAAATAAGAATGATGAAAAGATTTTAATGATATATATTGAAATTACATAGTAATCAATTAATGATAAAGGGGTTCGAAGTGACCGCCTTCTTTAACAAGGACAGCAGTGAGGCTGTTCTCGAATCCATCCATCACGCGTGAGAAGATTTCGCAGTCAATTGTGTGGTCTGCAGGCTTTTTGTCCCGCCAATTCTTCTTGAAACTGCTCCTGCCATGCCCGCAGCATTTCCTTAACATTTTCATGGTATTTCGATCACAATAAACACTCGAATATCTTTTGGATGTTTGTTTTTTTTTTCGCTTGTGACAATTACAACTGGACAAACACACTTAAACACGCCTCTCGCTAACGAAACACACACCTGTACAATTACCCGCTCTAATGATCATGCGCACCAAGTTTGGTCTCAGTTGCTCACTGCTAGCGCCATCTATTAGATTGTTCTTCAAACATTACCCGCTGGGCCACCCTGTACACAAATGAAGAGAAAACATTTCAGTGTCTGTGGGGTTAATGCCAGTTGTTACATGAGGCTTGAGAAATTATAAAATGAAGATAAATAAAAATAAGCAAACAATCACTGAAAACACAGAAATACATGAAACTCTTTATGGTATTTATAATGAAATAAGAACAATACGTTAAACAATTATTTTTGAAAAACTTTTTTATAAATGTAAAACTCTTGCATAGGTAAGCAACATTTGCTCTCAGTTTGCTGTATATGATCAGCTGATAGAATCCAAATTCCAGATATGCCATATGTTGCTAGTGATTTCAGCTGTTACATCGAAATTTCGTAAGTCGAGTAAATTTGGAATTGTTATAGTTCGACATTTTGATATAACAGCGACAATTATCTATCCAAAAATGCGACATTTGTCGACAAAAGAGCCAATATATTATTATTTAAACTTGGTTGTTAACCGAGAGATTTATATTGTTGAAGAATATATATGAATTTTTGCATATTGTTCATGAAATTTGGCATTTTCCCCAATCGCACAATAAAAATCTTACGTTAAAACAACAAGAACGATGCTTAGATACAAAATTTATTTTAAGTAGAAAATTCTCATTCTTGTAATGAATTTTTATTTATGAAATTATTTGAATAGTACGGAGTTAAACATGCAGAAAATTGCAATACATGAAATACTTTAATTTTCTATTTCAAAGAATTAAATTTTCAAAATATAGAATGCGAAAACCCCATTTGAAGTTTTCTTGATTCGCTATCGTTTTTCTTCAAAATTTTCCTTATGAATGCCGATGAAATATCATTTTTCACTGAAAAATATGACGAAAATCGAAAAAACTTTATACCTTCAAGTTGGCAAATAAACGAAGTTAACTCAGCAAACATAAGCCGCACTTGAATTCACTTTTCTTGCAAAAATCATTCAAACATAAGAGGTGGGGGTACATGCTACGAGCAACAGCCATTTTATTTTTCTGCTGAAAAACAAAATTCTTCGATATCAAATTCTTTCTTCAATTTAATGCCACGTTGCAATGCATGCTTGTTTCAAATAGTTTCAGGTGCATGTACATTTTTTTTACTTCAATCCTTCTATTTTTCTAGGGGAGAAATGCTAGTAAAAATACTTTGTCGAAAAGGGAGAGTTTCAAAAATTAGTTTGAAATAATTTATTTGCATTCGAATGCATAGATTGGAAGGCATTCGAATTTTAAATAATTCTCTGTTGAGAAAGATAATTACTTAAGTTAATGCAAATTTATTTCTGTAGGAATAATTTCTAATATAAATTATTTATGCAAATTATTGAGGCATGATACCTTCTTGTATACAAATACAAAAGAACCATGAATTTATCAGTTTTGGAAAACTGACATGCGTATGTAAAAAATGATGCATTTCTTTGTTGTCATATTCTAACGACAACAAAATGCAACAAATGCACTATTTTAATTGAAATATGATTTCAGTAAGTTGCTATGTAGAAGAAAAAATATTTCGTGAAATTTGAAGTATAAATTAAAGCTGACATAATACAATGTAATGCTCACCTACTCTTTGGAATAGGATATCCAAATGTGCATGACAATAAACTTGCTGGTCGATATAAAAGTGTTGGGAGTCAGTGTGGCACAAGAATAGGGCTCAAAGAACGAGGATAACTAATTTAATACATATCAACTGAAGTTATTTACATTAATTTACAATTTTACGAAATACAGCCATTGATGTTGCCGATTTGAACAAGCTTACGTTTGTTTTAACTTGCTTGTCTCGGAATCTGAGAAGAAGAGAGATTGCGCCACTGACGGCACGGCGGATAATTATATCCGTTACAGCATTATAAATGTTACGATTAATGTGATTATTCAGTTATTATGAATAATAACCGTTTAAAGTGGTTAATCAATTTATCGCATTGGTCGGTTATTATGAATAATAACCTATTAATCATATTAACACGCACACATATTTGTACCTCCATACCAAAATCACATACATTCGTAAACTGCGATTACACCTTATATTTTCCACATTTTCACAGAATGTCTATTTTATAATGTTAAACGCCTTAAATACTTTCAAGCAACTTCAAATACAACATCTACATTGACTGGTAAAATCCAATACACCAATGCATTTTTAAAAATCGCAGGATTTTTATTCTCTAGTTTAAACATATCCTTGGATCATATATCATGATTTTTCAATAAGTAACTTATTAAACCGTTTCTTGATGAATTTCACGACCCTTTTAAATTCATGTTGCTTCTAATCATGTAACTGCATAGCATTTGTTCATCGCTTAATTTTACTAAGCAAATGCAAATTTAATTATGAGTTTCGCGCAACATAGTTCCGCACTAATAAACAACAAACCATTTCATTTCACCAACTGAGCATTATCAGAGCATCTACAGCGGAGATTATTATTCATGTTGGAAATCCCATCATTTTGAATATTAGCTCCTGAGGTTGGTTCCTTTTCGGTCTTCTCATTTGAGGGCTGTGTGGTTAAAACGACACTAAATTGTGGTTTCATGCGCGTGTTACGCTGTGCAATAAATAATTATAATGGAGAAACTTTATGCGACATCATTTAAAATAAGCTAATACAGAAATGACCACTCACATTTATGAGAATGTCATTACATACGCCTATAGATTTATAAACAAGAGTTGAAAAATAGTAAGATATAATACTTCTACTAATAAACTGCTTACTAATACTTCTTACTTTTTTTTATATACTACAAAGCTTCTTTTAGAAATTAGCTAACCCTCGTGTTGCTTCGAAGCGGGATGTTAATACAAGTAAGCTAAACAAAAGATTTAGAAATTAGTATATGTGGATGAATTTAAATACAGTACAGAAAATATAGAAAAAAAAATGTTACGTTACTTTTCTATAAAATTTAATCTCGAGATTCAGCACAAGAACAATATAAGCGCCTAAAATCTTATCCAGCCTCATCATTATTTTTTAACTATCATTCTGATCAGCAGATCTTATATTTTAATTATTAATAGGCATGATTGATCCAAAATAGTGAATCTTCGAGAATGCGATCAAAGCATAATTTAACCCCATAAGAGTCGCATGTTCTTTGCTATCTAATAAGATGAGCCCACCTGTTTTGGAAAGGGGCTGTCGTTGTCATTCATATAAGAAGGCATAGAATACTTGAGATGCTTATGGATCCTACGTAATTTTTGTGTCAAATCATAAAGCTAATTAATGAATGAAAGTATTTATAAGCCTAAAAATGTGATAATTCGATGACGGGCGCGACGGTTAAGGAGTTAAATAAATAAATAAACTAGACTAGATTAAGTTAAAAAAAGTAAACAGTTGTTTGGATGTCCAAAAGTTATAGATACTTTCGGAGGGAAATAGAATGGGTTGGTATAGAGTTAGTTAGTGGCATAGGCGGTTGGCCTCCGGTGATTAAGCAGATTATTTATTCATTATGGCTCCGATATTTTAGATTTTTAAAAAATAAAAGTTCCATCAGTTCTTTTGTAAAATTCTGTAGCTGATTGCAATAACGTTAGTCGTTAGCGTTGTTAAGAAACTATTATTGTATATATTTTTTCTTTGTTTATTCGAAAGTGTGAACCGATAAACACAAAAAAGAATATATCTATTAATCACAAACTATTAGAGTGAATTTTGTACCTAAATGCATACAAATGTAAATAAACAAATTTCAAAAAGGTAAAGAAGTATCGTTTCCGAAGTTCACACGCTTATACTCTCATTACCAGAACACAAACCAAATATTAAACTGCTATTATGTAATCAATATCGTAGAGATATGAATCATGGGTTGACATCCTTATATCAATACAATAAAATAAAACATCGTTGGATAAAAATTTTAGTAATGAAAGAAGTACGAGAAAAAATATTCGAACATGCATATCTCAAAACTTATCCAACAAGAAATCCTTTGATAGTGTGAAATTCTAATTTTTCCAGTCGGAAGAAGATTACAGTTGAAATAATGCCAGGTAAGGGGTCGTTACTAAAAGAAAACTTTGAGATAAGAATGTTATGTTACACACTTTTTCAAAGGGATAAATGTTGCATATAATTTTTCTAAATATTTAAAAGAATAAGGATTCGTATTCTCCTTTACTTCGTGTTATTGTAGAAATCATAAGCGTTGAAATGTATTTTCTTTCGACCTTCAAAGGAAAGGACTCTTACCAATTTATTTGTTTCGAGAAGATAATATTTCCATTTCTGTTCTGTCTCTCGTTCAACATTTGTTCTAGGAAAAACTGAGTTCCAGTTTTCTACGAGCATACCAATTACTTTAACGTGTTTTTTTAAAAATTTCGTTTTAAAGAAATTTTTCAAGGTACTTGATTATTTTATCACGATACCTATTTGTTGACAAAAAGAAATAGTATCCTATAAAAATTAAAATAAATGCTAGGCAATTTAATATATTCTCGGATGCTAAGCAGTCTAGATCATTGTTCACAGAATCCATTGGGAAAAGCAGTTCATTTAGCTTTTTTGCATGGCTTTGTCTTTAATGCCTTGTTTCTATTATATTCCACAGAATTTTATTTATTTACTTACAACCCCGCCCCGGCTCGGCCTACCCAATAGGGTGTAAGGCCTACCTCATATTCCACAGAATAAAATTAAATTGAAGATTCAAGATCTGGATTTTTCAAAACGAGTAGAAAGCTTATATATACAAACTTACATAGTCTATTATACAAGCCTATAAATTCTATTATAATTTTGTTTACAGAGGATCGGAATTATTTTTATACATGTTGATTAAAGCGAAAATACCGATCGACACTAATATAACTTGCCGACACGGGAGGTTTTAAAATCTTTTTTTCTTTGTTGTTCTAATAAATAGTAATAGATAATTTAAAAGACTTCTTTCGGATGGATCTTTTTTTGCAATCACTGGAATTTAGTATTATTCATTCCTAAATGAAAATCAATATTCCTTTGATTTTTTCTACATCTAAATTAACACATTTGAAGGTTTTCGTACCTTTATTTATACTTTTAACGGTTTCTTCTAAATTCTTTGCAACGAATTTTAATAAAAGTGTAAATTCCGGTAATTTCCAAGGAAGAATATTCATTCGAAATTGATGCGATGTCACGCTTAACGAGCCAATCACTTAATTATACGCTAGACCATGTTCCCCAGAAACTTCCGCATTCATTCCAAAAGACCATTTATCTCTTTCCGAATAAATAAATCCCTGACTCCTTTCTCCGATTAGATACATTCATATTGCAGTTTGAATGAGATCATTTCATATATACGTTTAAAACATTGAGCCTATAAAAGTTAGGAATATTAGGTGTAAAAGCTGAAAAAGGTTAGAAAAACTAGCAAAATTAAATCAAAACAAAAAATGCACCAGTCGCAATTGCTGCATAATTCTCTTAAAAGTAACTTATTTTAAATTTTTTTTGTAATATCTTAAAATAAATGCTTTCGATTTGATATAAAATCTTTAAGTTTTATAATAGGCCCTTCACTATTAAGCACTAGACAAGCAAAAGGACCAATTTATTTTTAAAAAATGATTATTTTTAGAAAAAAGTGTTTGGACACAAATGAGAATCATTACCAGCAGTAGTAAACACTTATTTAATACAATTAGATTTTTGGTATTTTCAGTTTACTGTTATGTTGAAAATATGCAAATGTTTCTTAAATTTTTAAATAAATGAGCACTTCTGAAGCAAGAACTGATATAAAAAATGAAAGTTTTGTTAATTGATTATATGATTCTCGGAAATCGATTTTTTGATTTATTTTGAAATAAAAACAAATTTATATCATTGAATATACCTTTCTTTTTATCAAAGTGTTATTCCCAGTTTATTCTATGAATAGCAGTTAAAAGTCGTCATAATATCCATGTTTAACTATCATGTTTTTAACATAAGTCTCTTAAGCTTTTATCATGATGAAAACAACTTTTTTTCGTTTATAGAAGTTAGCTTCTGATAAAACATTATTTCATAATCGTTTTTGTAAACATATAAGTGAAATTGGCTTCTTAGGTATGATTGATGAGAAAAAGTTTAGCTTATTTCAAAGAGAAATTGTTGAATGCATCTATAATTTTTGTTAAACTGCGAATCAAACTGGCTTAGATTTTCTTTTTTGTTTGATAAGCTTGATATTTCGCTTAAATACAAAGTTAGATTTCTCGATAAGGAAAATAATTTAAATTTTCTTGATTTATAACTATATTAGAGTAAATATCATTTCTAAACTCAAATATTGATTTAACAGAGATAAAACATTACTACACAACCAAGTTATGAGGACGAGCTAGGAATTTAAAAAGAGTTTTAAATCAATTCTTACTGCCATTCTTAAATTGGAACCATTTCTGAATTTTTATTATTTCGTCCTTCTGGACCAAAAATATCTCAAAAGCTTTAGATAAAACCTCTATACTACTCCACCCTCTTCCAAAAAAAATCACACACTTGATTTTAAAAAATATGAAATTTTTCACGGTTTTAGTTGTAGTAGAAGAAAAAATGTTTGGAAAGAAAATACGAATAATTAAAAAGGTTCCTTTAAGCGATTTTTAAAAAGTAATATGCCTTTTCAACAAACACTTGGAGTTCTAAGTAAACCAGAAAAAAGTAAAGGAAAAATAATGAACGCTTGCCTTATTTGAATTGTAGAAAATGAGAATTTGATCTTTTATGAACAAGAAGGTTTTAAAATACCTGCTAGGAAAGTTTAAAAAAATATAAAAATACTTAGAGTTTTAATTTACAGCCAATGAATAATTTTTAGTAATGTAATTTGGTTGAAAAATCATTCATATTTCATTCATTTCTAATTCATTTTATTTCATTAAAATGTTCGCAATTATTTTTTCTGCATTTTAAAATTATCATTTAAAAAAATTAGAATTATTTATAAAACTTCAATGAATTGGTTTCCATCAAAATTAAGTTTAAATATTCATCTTTTCCTTCGCTCCTGAAAGGTTGCGGAAGTGGAAGTTACGTTGAGACACGAAGTTATTTCTTCTTAATAAAAATTCTAATTCCTTTTATTATCCTGTATAGTAAATTTTTAATATGTTTGGTTAAGATTAAAATATAAAATTAAAGATTTAGAAAATAAAGTGAGACGGATGATATTTAAAAACAAACAGAAATATTAAATTAAATTAATTATATCTTCAGATATTTAATATGTAGAGTAATAGTTATTTCAGCTATTTGCTTTTATATATAAATGAAGTAAAATTTTATAATTAAGTTTCAGAAGCAAAATACGTCCTATTAGTTAAATCATTTTTAAATATCCCTTATTTAAAAATAGCTCGAGAATTTCAAAGGACATTTACACATAAAGAAGCTGATAAAAATGACCACGCATTCTTACTGTTTTTTTCAGCTCTCTGAAATAAAAACTAGTTTTAAATAACTGCTTTTAGTTAATAATAAATTGTTTACATACAAATGTTTCGTCCAAAATATATGGAAGACCTTTGATAAAATTTGATCTGGAGAACGCGATCTTCCTGCTGCGTGAAAGAGACTTTACCACCATCATCAAGAAAAAGTGTGACGGGAGCAGAATGGTTAGCATTTCACCAAGCGTATATTTCCTCCTAACTATCCCATTACATGCTTTTTCTTATTTCATAGGCCTAAATTTATTCCTTCATATACGCCCTTGTTTAATTAGTGTCGTGACCTCGGTGGCCTAGGGGGTAAGGTGTCGGCCTCGTAGCCGGATTTTCCTGGTTCCAAACCCGATTCCACTGAAGATCCATCGTGTATTGGGCCTGGTTCAAGTTAAATCATACGTAGAGGGAAAAAACCCCCTTTGCGGATGTTTGTAGAGGGGGCTACCAGCTCAGATGTCATCCTCGTCATCTGACCGCTGTTCAAAATTACGAGGTGCGTCCCAAAATAACCCTCGTGTTGACTCAAAACGGGACGTTAATATAACTAAACTAAAATTAATTATTGTCGTTTAATCGAGAGCCGGTTTCAAAAGAATTTATTGTACTTCATTATAATTCTGTGATTAAAATAATATATTTATTTATATATTCACAAAAGTGCCACACATGGAGTAAACTTTTGTTGAAACACAAATGGCAAAAACATACAAATAGTACCAAAGAATATATATTATATAATGCTCAATTTTACCTTTAAAGTAAAAAATACTTATAAGGGGCGACTTTTTACTTTCTGGCTTTTACTTTATTTATTCTAAAAATGACGCATTAGCCATTTCTTGGAAATAGTTTTAATGAAAACGGAATATTATGCCACATAAAGATGTAGCGGAATAACAGAAGGAATCTCCAAAAAATCCCTGAAGTTACGAAGTATGAGATGTAATGTGGATTTAGATAAAATTTCATTTATCTTCCAAATTTCTTTGCCACATAATACCACAGCATACCCCCGAACTCGGAGCCTACATGGCTCCCTGTCGGTTAGATGAGTATGTGTAAAACTTTACTGAAAAGCAAAAGCTAAAGAAAAATTACATCATGAAATACAAAAACACATAAAAGGGAACATAATTATACATGAACATAGAAGAACATAATGAAAAATACATAGAGGGTTACAATCCTAGTATAATATATACAAGAGGAGTTATCATATGAGTGCAGTGAAAGGGTAGAATGTTTCCTTTAGTTACATTGTTTCATACAGTTGCAGCTCTATGATTCGGGGCTGTTAGTGTTGTTCGATGCGACTATAAAGAAGAATTGATAAATGTATTAGAACCGGCTATATTGATGATTATTGTCGCAACTATCCTAAAATTTGTGTGACTGGTTTTTTGTTCTGTCTTGTTATTTATACTTAGGGATCGCTCGAATTGTTACTCCAGGGTTGGCAGTGATGTAAAGGGTGAATTTTTCGAATGAATTATGGAAGAATTTGTGGTGGCTGGTTACTGTTCTTAAGCTAGTGTGCTCTGCTGTTCAACCGTGTATTCATCGAATTTCTGGTTCCGGGAGGTGAATCTTTGGAAGTATCTATTTCTAGGCTGGAGTATGTGACGATGTTGTATTCTGACTTTTAATTAGGTCTTCGTTAGTCGCTAGGAATGTGATTAAATTATCTATATTTCGTCGTGAAAATTTTCTGGAAATTTCTTTGTCACAAACAAATATTTTTCCACTCGTATATAATTTCTTTTCAATGTTTCCAGGCTGTCAATGCAGCATATAGGTAAAGTTTGGGGAATAAACAAGGGTCATAAATCCATCAATGTCTACCTCGCCTGTAAAGCCTTTTTACAGCTATATCTCAACTTCTAAAGGAAGTAATTCTATGAAAATCCCTTCTAGAAAATAAATATGTTTTAAAAAGCTATGTAATATTTTGCATATTTTTAAAGCAGAATAAAATATTTCCTAAACACAAATAAAACACCAAAAGCCACTAGCCACTTTCAAGACGGCGATTTAAAATTGCGTATTAAAATCTTACATCAAGAACAGAAACCTGCCAGTATTTATTATGCAGTATTTATTATTTCCAGTATTTATTATTTCAGTAAAATAATAAATCCTCAAGATATTACCCTGGGAGATATTTTTTACCCTGTTAAAAGATTTTTCTCATTCGAGTGGCACATTCGAAAACATTTCGAACATTTGCTCATTCGATTTGTAATAGATAACTCGCACTAAATGTCCTCGCAATGTCCTTTCCGGTTCCTGGAAATTCGCCTGATTGAGGATATGCTGTTATCTTGCTTGGTTCAATTAAGAAAACTGTTCGGGCAAAGTGTAAGCGAACCTGATATTTTAAGGAGAGATGGTTGATCCCCTGAGGATACTCGTCTGGGCTTCTCTTCTGTAATTATCGAAGAAGGCAAATTTAGGAATCATATTTAAAAGCCCTGCTCGTCCCAGATGAATTTCCAGCTTTTATATCCTAAGTTATGGATGAAGTTGTGATACTAACGTGTTAATGAGTGTACCGCCAAAGAAAGGAAATTTATTCCGAATCGGGCCACATTTGAATAAAGATGTAACGAAGTTCTTAAGAACTGGCAAATCTTTCCGTAGCATTAAATAAAAAAAGAAAGAGAACAATAACTTCTGATTTCGAATCACAAAAATAATTTCGAAGAGAATTCAGAAGTTTCTGGAACGCACTCAAAGAGAGATACGAAGACAGGAAAAAAGGCAAAGAATTTTTTTTAAATTATTACTGAAACCAAAATCAGAAAGGATACATTCTATTAATACAAAATGTGCTCTTAGTATCAGATGGATAGAAGCTCGTATAATAATAACTCAGATGTCAAATGAAGTGCCTTAGCTGATTTTAAGGGATTTTAAAAGGCAGAGTTACACATAAGTTTTGAGTGAATGTTTGTATAAAATTTTGAAAGACTGGTGTTTAAGAGGGATAATTCCATAAAAATTATAAGATTAAATTGTGATATAAAAATTACAGAATTTGATTGATTAAATCTTTTTATTAAGATTTTGATGTATGGAGTCCACTTACCATTTCGGAGTCCATTAAATTGGTTTCTAAACTTGACAAGTTTCATAACTAGTGTTATAAAGTTATTTATTCCAATATTCACAAAAAATAATTTAGGAAAAATTGCTTATTTTATAATGGCTTTTCCAAATGGTGTTTATTTCACCTTGACATTTTTGTATGCATGATTTTACCGCATCAGCTTTGATGGCTAGGCCTTTATTATTGGTTTAAAAAAGTTCTGTATTTTTCTTTCGAGTGGATACATTTTCTGCCAAACGATTTCAAGACTTAATTTTTTTTTATATTCGACTGAAATATACATGTATAATATTTCAGTAAATCTACTTTAGTTCAAAGAATTATATATTCTATCAATTTCTTTTTCAGAATTCGATAGCTAGTGTTTTGAAAAATAAACTCATATATATTTCATTCTAAGCGAAGTTGATTTTGAAGTTAATCTATATTTTGTGGTGTTCCTGAAACAAAGAAAAGTCCTTAAGAATCTTTACTTTTAAAAATGCATATTGTGATTTATTTTACAAAGAATAATTTTAGGAAATGTATGACTAACTTTAGAATATAATAAAGTACCCCAGCAAATATGAACTTCTGCTGTTACGTTTAAAAACATTTAATTCATAATCTGAAGGAAATCCACATAGATATGTTTAAAATAATTATTTCAAGAAAAAGTTATTATTAATCACATTAAAATTATTTAATTCTACAATGGTTTTCTAGATGTTTAGATGGTTCGTGGCACAAGAGCCATTAGTTTGTCTATACTGCGCCAAACGAAAGTGAAAGTGGGATCAATGTAAAAAGAAATTAAAACAATGGTGTAATGATAGAAGTAAAAAAGTACTATTGGTTATCACATGGTTTTCAAACTAAAAATACCATTTGAAATCGGATTTTTATTAGTTTAAATGGTTTTCAAACTAAGAAAAATCTTATTTGTTGGAAAACCCATCGGATTGAATCATTAATCTGCCCAATTTGTAATTATTTTAATACCGATTTAGAAGAACTTACTAAATATTTCTTACTTAGAAATACAAAACTAAAAATCTGTTTATTTCATAAATTCATACCGAAGTATATTTTTTTCTTCGATAGTAGTATTTCCTAACAAACACCAAGTTAAATTTCATTATTAGCAGAAATTAATTTAACAACTACTGTTTAACGGTATTTCATTAATGCCTGAATGATTTATGATATTTTTAAATTCTACATTGTTATGTTATATATGAAGAGCAAAGTAAGTTGAATGATTATGGTTTGAGTGAGAATTTGCAGTCTGTCAAAAATTCGGAACGAAGGTGTTTTGATGTTTTTATAGAGAATTCTCCAAAATAAACCCCGGTTCTTTGAAAAGTGCATATCTGTTCAAATTTTGGGTCATATGCACCCACCTTCAAAATAGACCCAATATCAGTTTCTAAGAATTGCCTGAAGTGCGTTGGCAGTGGGATCTGAAATACCCTTGCATGAAATTCATTTCTCTCTCTCAGTGAAAAATGAAAGGAAATCATTCTTGGAAAAATGTATCTTTACGAATCTTTCAACCATAATTTTCTATCTTCAGATGTTCTATACGAATGTACTCAGCTTTGCTCTCATGTTAAAATTTCACTATATTGCAGTTCAATTTTTTTTCACAGTCATGTTTAAATTTTTTTTAATTATTTATTTTTGTTATTTATGAATTTTTTCATGACTTTATGTAAAAAATTAGTTTTCTCTCAGTGAGTGAAATTTTTTTTAGATATATATAATACCTTCCGAGATATCGTCAAAAGTTCCTAAAATTCACAGTTAACATGAGAGTTCAGTTATTTTTCAAAATCCTATAACCCTCGAAATTTTTATCAAAACTCTGTAAAAACCTTTGGAGAAGCTAGTTTCATGACGGGGAGTCGATTCAGAGAAAAAAATTGATAGGCGTAAAGGGAAAATTCCGAGATAGCAGTTAGTGAACATAGTTTATTAACTCGGTTAATCAGGGTTTTTTTTATCTGAATAAACCTGTCCCCTTGAGCCATTAACATCGACACTAGTTTTGTGAAGACCCGATAATAAATGCCAGAGTTACAGAGGTGTCCCATTTTTTTTGTTGACGACTGTACCAGTATGTTAATCATCAGCTACACAGTAATCCAGATGTACCTTTAGTCCTTTCGCTCCTCGCTGGAAGTGTGCTTCTATTCATCACGCGTTCTTGTGTTTACGTGGTAACCTTCGATGTGAGATGTATTTCCTAATTCTTGTTCTGCGGATATTTTTGCTTAAATGTTAAGTGTTTTAATGCTTCAATTGACGAGTTCTTTCTGCACAATATGCCATGTTAAAATCTATACTTATAAAAGGCAATGTTTGTGTGCGTGCGTGCGTGTGTGTGTGTTTGTCTGCGATGTCCAGACGAATCTATCGCACTTACAGCCATGAAATTTGGTACACAGGTAGTCGTAATGGTGACTGAATGCACCTCGAAGCCGAAATTTTAAATTTTAATCTAGAAATTTTTTTATTTAATGTTTTGTGTTGTTTTGGTTGATTTTTCGCACTAATTTCTCAATAGAATGGTTTCGAATAATTGTACGACAAAAATAGATAGACAATCGGAAAGAGCACGCGATTTCCGTTCTAATGAAGTTAGTTTTGAATTTCTAACGCAATTTACTGAATTTTGAGAAATTTTTAAAAAATACTCAGTTTTGGCATCAAGATGTTAGTTTTGATTTTAAATTTGTTGCATCCGACTTTCTAATAATACCATTATTTTCAATTTTTTTCAGCTTATAACTAGAACGGTTCTCTCTGATTTAAAACAAGAACGGTTAAAATATCATTTCCCGTTTTTTGTAAATTAAATTATTCCTGGGCAGATGAAAGTTATTTTTGTCGAGCGAAATTTCTTGAGCGATAGTCTTCCGGAACGCAGCTTTCAATTTGATTGGATGAAGGGTCAGGTGACGTCATAACCTTCGGAGCTTTTTGTCATGTTCTAAGAATTTTTTTTTCATTTTGTTGAAGTCCTGATTCCACGGGCAACAATTTTTTTATATTGTTTTGGATTAATGTACTCTGTATTGTTTTTCTACATGTTATTATCGCTCAAAAAATAAGCGGGAAAATCTATAATGTGTATCTTTTGTTTTGAAAACTTTTTCGTGTCATTGTGGGCGATTTTTTTTTTATTTTGTTGAAGTCCTGATTCCACGGGCATCGCCGTGCGCGTACTGCTAGTACTTATTATAAAAGGCAATGTTTGTGTGCGTGCGTGCGTGTGTGTGTGTGTGTTTGTCTGCGATGTCCAGACGAATCTATCGCACTTACAGCCATGAAATTTGGCACACAGATAGTCGTAATGGTGACTGAATGCACCTCGAAGCCGAAATTTTAAATTTTAATCTAGGAATTTTTTTATTTAATGTTTTGTGTTGTTTTGGTTGATTTTTCGCACTAATTTCTCAATAGAATGGTTTCGAATAATTGTACGACAAAAATAGATAGACCATCGGAAAGAGCAAGCGATTTCCGTTCTAATGAAGTTAGTTTTGAATTTCTAACGTAATTTACTGAATTTTGAGAATTTTTTTAAAAATTGTCACTTTCTTCTTATATTTTTAACTGTCAATTTTTATTTACTCGCATCCAACGTTCTAATAAACCTATGATTTTCAGTTTTTTTTGTGGTAACAACAGAAGTATTTATCTCTCATTTAAAACAAGAACGGTTAAAATATCTTTGTCCGTTCGTTTTTAATAATTTTTTTTTCTTAAAGGGTTAAAAAAATTCTTTTCGAATGAAGTTCTTTCTCCGGAACGGTGAGCTTCTCCCTGGCTACGGCTAGCGCCATCTGTTGGAATTATTCTCTCCTCACTTTTTAGCATGTTTTGCTAGGAATAATTTGAAATCATTTCGTTGGATGCAAGGGTTTAGTCGTAAATTAAGCAGTGCTGGAAGATTCTGACATGGGTGATAAGTTGGCTTTGAACTTCTAACGTAATTCGCTGAATTATGAGAGAATTTTTTTCGTGATGAACTAAAAGAGTTTCTTTACCATCTGCGTAAAATGTGCCATAGCTTTTCGCGCAAGCTCCAGGGGGTGACGAAGGGGGTACTGTCATGACCTTCAAACGTCACGGTACTGTGGTTTGAGACTGTATTGCATCAGCATAACTTAGATACACGATTGCTGTATAATAAAGATTTTCACGTTGCAATTTTTTTTTTTTATTGTTTTGGAATAACGTACTCTATACTGCTTTTCTACATGTCATTATCGCGGGAAAATCAATGTGTATCTTTTGTTTTGATTTTATTTCAAAACTTTTCCGTGTCATTGTGGACGATTTTTTTTTTTTTTCATGTTTTTGAAGTCCTGATTCCACGGGCAACGCCGTGCGCGTTCTGCTAGTATGAAATAAATGTTTATTGCTGGACTTTTTGCCAGGAGTATCTTTTGCAACTAACTGATCTGGGTCAAAGATGAAGCAGGGCATATTTTGAGGTATCCTCTTGCCCCTTCAAAACTGCCTCACTATTTTATTACCTTTTCGTATATGAATTACAACAATGGAAAATTGTAATCGTCAAAAAATTTAACCTCTAAAATTTGATGATTCTCCACATCTTAGATTTCTCCTTGCTTGAAAATAACTTTTTTGGAATTATGTCCGTCTTGTGAGCATGATAAATCAAAACTGTAACCAATTGGATGGATGAAATTTGGTATGCAACACAAACAGAACAAATGGCTAAACTTTTCTTCAACCCTAAACTTCAAGAGAATTTATACAAAAATAACAAAAAGATGTGGAACGAAAACAAAACTTAGTTTCATTAAATGTGCACCATAACGTTTGAATATGGAATAAAAATTTCTACTCAGTCGTAAATTTGAAAAATATGGCCTTTTTTAAAATATTAAATGTTAAGAAATATTACGACCTTTATCTTATTTTACGTCTTGAGACCTGCTTACTTCTTATGCCTACGCTTATCATGAAAAACTGAGCAGTTTCCGACGTGTTATTGCACAACATACTCTTTCTACAGTAAAAAGAAAACAGAGAGTGCTATTTTTTTTTAGTCGAAGGAAACAAATCACCCCCTCAGGAGAAGAGGCCATGATAAATTGAGTACGAAAAGGAAGAGCAGGATAGATCGAATTTAAGCTCCCGACTGTCGCCTACCTGCTTTGCAGGAAGAAAATACATCAAGAGTAGGGAAAAACACACTTTCGGAAATGTTTGCTTGCTTGAGCTAGATAAACAAATTATGTTAGGCATTGGATAAACATTGTTTTTGACCAAAAAACAGAAACTTGCTGAAAGCAATTAATTCGTCCGATAGTAAAAATAACTGCTATCAAAAAGTTGTTATTTAGGAACTGATATAACTAATATCATACGCTTTGGAAGTGAACGCTAGTTGAAAATCCTTTAGTTGAGGGAGAGATATTAAATCGCATATCTTGAAAGATAAAAGAAATATTTATGCTCTTGAATTTTGCCTTTGATGAATTTGTATCTTTTGATTCACAAAGATGAAACATGTGCTTTTTATTCTGTTTATTTGACTATTTTATATAAAATGCTTATATTCGATTTCGTTTTAAGCATCAAAGCAATCTTCCGTAAATTGTACCACAAATATTATACTTGGAATAAATAATTTCTAATCCTTAGTACGTGTAATTTCTAGTATAAAATTTTAATCATTTATGTATATGCAAAATCAATCAGTAATGGAAGAAAAATTAGTGAATGAAATATTGAAAATGACCATTTAAAATAGTAAAAATTATTTTCATCATTCTCTTAAAAATGGTTTCATACACCACAATTACATCGTTACCAAATAATGCAACTTGTTTAAGGCTCAAATATTTAATAGAGTTGAAGTTATTTTATCGGTTCAAATTAGGCAACTGCGCAATATTTTTTGCACTTAAACCAACCACGAAAAAACTTGATAATTATTGGAATTAATTGGAGTAGATAGGATCCTTTTTTTTCATTCCTTCTATTCAAAGCATTTTTTTCCCATCTAGATTAATTTTTTTTTCTTATGTGCTTATCTCCTTTTATAAATTAAACATCCAGAGTCAATCGAAAGTTTACGCTTTTTATTTATGTTCTTTGGCAGTGCCTTTGTATGTTTACCTAATCATTGTTTACTACGTTATCTGCAGCTAAAGGAGAAAACGTATGAATAAACATCATATTCGATTATTAAATTACGAAGAAAACAAAGATGCTTCTCTTTGGGAATTATTATTTCCTAGGAAATAAAGTTGTGTTATTCAAAAATTTCTTTATATTCAAAACATGAATAGTGGACATTTTTTTAATGAAAATACAAAGAAAAGTTGTAATTATAGTTTGTTTGATTTACTAAACGTATTTGTTAGGAAACAAAAAATGATAAACCCGAAGAAAACACAAAAAATAAAATCGGTTTTATCAGTACTGATTTTATCAAAATTATTTGTGTTTTTCTTGCACTTTATAAAATGTGTGGTTCAAATAAAAGTGAAATGCCAACTTGTATTCGAATGTCAATCAAATCGAATATCATATCAACGAGCATATCAGAACAAAACGACCTTTATCATAATTTATTGAAAGAAAATCGACATTTTTTTCATCATTTACTTCGCTTCCAAGGACCACTTCGAGTACGAGGATGGGAAATCGGTGACGTAGCGCCAGATTCTCGTTTCAGTGAAGAAATAATAAAACGGGAGAGAGGTTGGTTAACAGAGAACTTGCTTCTTAGGAGCAGCATATTGCTTCGAGCAGAGAGCTTGCATTGTAATGGCTGCAGTAGGTCATTAAGATTTTAAATACTTTTATTTAACTTGACTTGTTTCAGATTCGTAAGGATGGAATTTCGTAATCGAATTTCCACTCACTTCTTGATATGCTACAGTTTTGAAATTTTGCAAACATGTGTGATCTCTATGTTTATTTATTACCCACGTCGACCCACTCACCCGAGCGACGTTTGTGATCTAGACGACAATACACTGTTTTAATATTTTCAGAACTGGATTGTCAATTAATCTATTAATTTAATTAAATTTGAATTTCATATGATTGACCCAAGTTTGTAGTGGGTTTGAGAAAAATTGATTTAAATATTCCATAATATTTATAACAAAGAATTATAAATTTAAGACTAAGAAGCAGAAAACAATTTAAATAAAAAATGTGCTTTTTAGTACACTGATAAAATTGTGTTTATAAAAAACTGTTTTTATGAAATTGTCGTATCGTTTCAAGGGGAATCATTGTTTCATTAAAATAACAATCAGTTCATTGAAAAGATATTATAGTCATTTAGATATTATTTTAGGTATTTAGATATTATTTTCATATTGTTTTAGGAACTTTAAGGAATTTAAAGTATAATTTAATTAAATAATCTAAACCACTAATACAAAAATAAGAAAAGTTTTGTTTAAATGAAAATTCTTAAAAATGTTCCAAGAGATCCCAAATAGGAAAATACTTCCTTAAATTTTTAAATAATAAATTCTCTATCCCTATAACTACATTTATAATACATAATTTCCGTCATTTTTGAAAAATGATTATATAGAATCACAATGGGTCTTTGGAATAAAACAGATATTGATACATATTAGAATCTTTGTGTAGGTTTATCGTCTTTTCATAATCTCGATTTATTATTTTTTGAAATTGCATTGATGACAAAATATATAAAAAAAACTGAAAGAATTTCTCTGCTGAATTCTAAAGTTTTATAGTGAAAGTGAAGATTTTAAGTCTTAACTTTCTGAAATACCACAAATATTATTTTTGACATTTTTAAAAAAAATTCTTTACAGCCTTATAAGAAGAAGCGCAGAAATATTAAAACAATTCTGGAAACATAAGATATCAAACTGTCATTTTCAAATCCTTCCACTGTAAAAAATTCTCAACCAATATGCTATACTGAATGTAAGAGAACTCCCAAAAGGTTGGAAAAAAGTATCTTGGCAATGTCAGTGTCAGCTTAGCAGAAATAAAATAAGCTTTGTAAAGATCCACTGAAAAATGTTTGAAGAAATGGTAACTGGATTTAAAGTAAATTCTAAAAAAAGACCAACATTATAAAATATGAAGATTTAAAGAATAAAATTTATGTGCAATTGTCAGTACACTAGTGCTTAAATCTAGATACTCCTACATGATGGATATGGATACGTTTTTGAAATCTTTTATTTGACTTATCAAAGGAAATGCGCAAATAAAGTGTTTGAATTCATTTAAGTATTATTCACTTCTTTCACGGACAATAATGTAACATTTATTTTTTAAAGTTGGTGAACTAATTGAGAATTCATGAATCGAAACTGGTGCTGATATCGTAAAAATATCTAAATAATAAATGAAATCAATTGGGGGGGAGGGATATAAGAAACAATTTCTTTGCGGATTTTGCTGTTTTGTTCGGGATTACTTCTATTTTTTCTGTGGATTTAATTTATTATTCAAGCGTAAGGATTTAAATTTTGAAGAAGAGATCAGATACTAAAATTGTTAAATATATTCTTCAATAAACCTTTCCTTTACATAAAAAGTTGAATATATATATTTTTTTAATCTAACAAATTACTTTGTAGCATATTTTATTTCTCAGCGGTTTTCACCATTGTGTCTTTTGTGCGCGTATTACTCTAGTGCATATTTCATCTCCGTGTATAGCGGAAGCATTTCTTGGGAATTTAAATTTGGAATTCTTGTATGTATCACCTCTTGTAGCATATCACCTCTACATATGCAGTTTAGTTAGCTTGACCTCGACGTAGGCCTAAAAGTTATAGTACCTAAATAATTTTATGAAGGCAAAAGATCTAGCCATTATAAGATGACTGATATATTTTGTGTATGGAAAACATATGAGATATCTTATGTACATTTTGAACTATAGAATCCGTTAAGAGGAAATCAAGTTTACAGTAAATGAATTTTCCGTGGTATTGATGGCCATGATAGAACGCGAGAAAAGGCTAAATGATTGCAAAGCTCAGCTAATTCGTCAAATCTGTCACGAGATGAAAACAAAGTACAGATTGTTCCACAGGATGGCTACAAGCTGATGCTATATTGGAGTTATAGTATACTCAATTGTTAATTCGTTCTGGTAATCAGATTTTCTAATTAAAAGTGTAATTATTGTTCTTGTCCGATTTATTGTTTATCAAGTTATTACGCTAAATATATAAGCGTTTATGAGATGAGTTAATTTGTAGACTTTTAAAATATTTTAAAGGCATTCTATTGTATTTAAATAGTTTCCATCTGTAAATATGTCTGTTTTCTATTATCATAAATTAGAAGCGAATTATAGCTATTGTTTATGCAAAAAATCTAGCACACATTTTATAAAGAAATCGGATAATGAGCTATATTATCAATAATGTGCAAATACACTTTTTTATCTATTAGATGCGTTATTTTTTTAATTTGTTTGATTTTATTACTTTATGATTGAAGTTTTATATTCTATCAACTATGATATTTATTTTTAAAAATAATAATTTAGAGAAAATAAGTTTTTTACCCATTTCCATGTTTCAGAAAGCGTCAAATGTTGAGCATTAAATGTCATAAGTATAACTCTACATTAGTTCAATATCTTTACAATTTACGTTAGAAATTTGATTATACCTTTTAATAAAGACCGGCTTAATCCACTTTGAGTTGTTCCAGTGTCTTCTTCACGGATACCTTGTCAAAAAAATTTCCATAACATGCAAACATTTAATTAACATATCGCGTGTTACAATGCATATGCACTTATTTTTTATTTTAAATAACTGTTATTATGTATTAGATAGTTAAATTAATATTTTATAATATAAATATACTGCATAATAAGTTATTTATTAAATTAAGCATTCATTTTAACATTAAAATCCCTCAAAGAACTGTGTGTTACTTAACATTTTATAACAAACAGTAGACTTTTGATATTTCATTACCATTCACCTTAAACTCGTCCAATAAAAAATATTAACCAACTCACCGTAACACTGACTTTATAAAAATAGTAATTTAAAATGAATATAAATTTGTCATTATTGAATTTGGCGTAGGTGTAAAGAATGATTTTTCTTCATTTCATCCAATCGTATCCATTAATCGCGTTGTCGTAAAGAATTAAATACGATAAAAGCAAATTAAGATTTTGATTTATCTTCATCCTACTTAATCAATCTCATCAATGCGTTCAAGTTTCGTTCATTTCTTATTATTACGGGAAAGTCAAATTATTTTTAACTAATATTTAAAATTTGGTACAGAAAATACCACTTTTTAAGCGATTCTTATTAGAACTTTCCAGATGATAAAGCGTCTATTAATTTTAATTGCTACTTTATCCACTTTATTTAAGCTTAAACTTTTATATTCAAATATTCTTGTGTCGTCACTGCGCAAGTGATTCCATGTGTAAGTCCATTTGTTGTTCTAACCTTATTTCTTATTTATCTTTTTATCCCTTGGTATACGTTTAGTCATTATTTTGTATAAACTTTGATTTTTTTATGTATGTACTATTCAAGAAGAAACAAAAAAGAAACAAAACAATTTCAAGAAAATGTTGTGCTAATACAAGGCAAAAGTGCACAAAGCATAACGATGAATGCTTTCAATTTAAATCATAATGTCCCACCAGCTGAGAAGGATAAATTGTTTGCAAGATCCGGGTATTTACAGTAGTCATAGAAACGGCAGTCTTGGGTCTCTTCTGCGTCAAAATTATTTTCGCATCTCGGAAATTGCTAGAAAAAAATTGGTTTTTCGCTTTTTGTAGGCGTGCGGTTTACATTTCTCCTTTGGAAATTATTTATAGGGGTTTATATTATATGTATTTGTTGCTTTTTCCTCATTACTACAAAAGTAAAACAAATTTTTATTCGTATTGCTTACTTCTTATTATGAATATTCGGTATGGAAACATTGGAATAAATCGCAAACGTATTACGATTGAATTTTCTTCTTCAAATAATTATTGGTTGAATATCCTTTTATTTTTTTAATCTGAGTAATGCATCGTGAATAAAACAATCAAATATTTTATTTTTATGCTTTCCAAAATAAACCTACGCTTTGAGTAAAGATTAAAAAATACCAATAAGTTAAAATGGATGGCGTTAAAAATTAAAATTTGAAATTTTAAAAGAATTTATATCTTGGGTTTAATTTCGGCTATAGAAACTGTTCATATCATTTCGTATGTGAAAGGCATATAGTTTGATTTAATCCAAGCAACGCATTTGGGTAAAATTGGTAACCGATAAGTGTATCAAGAGTTTTTTTATTATTTAATTGAAAAGTATTTTGCTACACTTAAAATAAATACAATATCTGGATATTACATCTTAAGAAATTTTAATATCTTCTTCCTCTTGCCACTTCTGTAATGTGTCCTAGAAGTGCCCTTCTCGAAGTGTATCAAGCACTTTATGCGATTAGCGCTGGAACTCCTTGATAGATCTTAAATTTTCTTCCAGTCATGTTCTGCCTTTGTAGAAGAGCTCAAGCCACTCTTAACATTCTGCACGATTCATGGCAACATTCCCGTAAACATGCTGGATCATGTGCAACAATGTCTTTGGGGAAAATTTGCCAAGTGTTACTCAAAATTTCACGCTCGTTATTCAAGCCTGCTGTTCATATTGGGATTGCAAAAGTGGTAACTCATGTAATCACACAGCTACCGATGGTCACGGTATGATGTCTCTTGGTATACTGCCTTATGAAGGCCAGTGTTCCCTGAGACTGGGTGCGTGGCTTTCTGTTACTATGTTGTTGTTGTTTCACGTCCCCCTGGTCCAAATACTAGACCAGATCCATGATACCATGTCGCTCTAACAGTACCACAAGTCCATTTCCCCCTCACTCCACAGCAGCGCGCCAATACAGTCAATGACATGAGAGGAGAAGCGGGACAGGAACAAGGGCAAGAGGAATAAGTCTTTTCTTTGTCGACGAATTTCAAGCTTTTGATATGGCCACTACGAAGTCTGGCCAATGCAGTCTGTGCGGATCTTGTACCTTCGGACTGCAGAGACAGACCAGGACGATTTCCAGCATACCATTCGTGTGCGGAAGGGACTTTCCAAGAAGAATTTGCTTTAGCCCTGTGGATAGGAAATATTTCGGACGCAAAGAGTTCACCAGAGGCAGCAGAAGGAAGAGCACTTCCCTCTTTCGCAAGCAAGTCTGCCACCTCATTGCCGAAGACCCCAACATGGGAGGGAATCCATTGAATGCAAACTCTGCTTTTCTGTGAAAGTGAAACAATTTTGGAAATAATTTCTTGACCGGTTTTTTCTGAAATTTTCAGCCAATTTTTTAAGTATTGGATTGAACTTTTGCTGTCCGTCAAAATATAGGTGTCGCTAGTTTCGAAACGATGGGCAAAATCCAAGGCTTCTCTGATTGCAAGAAGTTCCGATAGGAAAACCGAACATTTATCTGGGTTGCGAAATCTGCAACGAAAAACCAAACCATCCTCGGCTTTGGCATAGACACCACTGCCCGTCCTACCTGAGTCCGATTTACTCCCATAATGATACTACGTGTTGGCGTTTAGTCTCCAAATTTTTTCATACCACCTGGCAAAAGCACACAATGAAAACAATTTTTTTAAATCTCCACATTCTACTTTTCTCGCTATATATTTTCAATTCTTGACATTTCTAGTTAGTTCGCCTTTTAAAATCCGTACTTCGACGTACTTTGCTTAAAATTTACATCGCCTTTCATTTGTGGTTATATTAAATTCTTTTACGCACCTCGACATTTTCCCGGTATTCTGATAAATTAGATATAGGCTGTAATAACTTATTGTTTTACGAGGGAATTTTGGCAACTATTTGTCTGTTGTTTTGTACAGAATTGACAGTGACCTTTCTCTTAAATAATGGCGATACTGCAACTTCGTGAAATCGCAATCAAAGATATTGAATCCAAATCAAAGCAGCAACAAATCATTGTCAACTCTAATGCATATCCTTTCAGGTAAATAATAACTCGTATTCCCTTAATATCGATTATTATAATGCGGTGTGAAAACAAAAATACTGCTTCTTTGTATGATGAACAACTGACGTGCGGTCAGCCAGCCGCAACATCAATCAACCATTTCTCCAGGACAATTGTTGTCCAGTGAATGGAAGTAACTCTCCATCGAATTACAACTGCAGAGCGAAATAACTTAACCCGTCAATTAGTCGACGAAAGAAAAGAAATGGCGCGCTAAATGAAATAGCTGACTTCTCGTTACTGGGATAGAGAAATAATGCACGATTCTCAGACATTATACATTTAGAATTGTCTTCCCCGTTCTCTGTATCTAAAGGGCACTTCTTTCAATTGGGCATACACTTTCCCTAAATCATAGTATTTCCCTATACTCCATTCGGTGATAATTGGAATGTAGTACTTCTGGTGTTCCATTATGGACTTCTGGGCCGACATTTCTTTCTGCAAGACGTAACCAATCCACAAGTAATGATATCTACTTGGATCTCCTCCCCTCTGTAAATATGGACTCCTTCATGCAGTTTTTCCTATTCGCAATCAAGTTCATTCATTTGCCACCAATGGAACTTTTTTTCACTGTTCTGTTTCGTTCAGGCTGAAGAAAAGCAAATGCAATCTCGAAAACCGTGTGCAGACCTATCCTTCTCTCCTTTTCTGCAACCTAGGAGCAGAACACTAGGACAAATTTTTACTCTCAGCTCTTTTTTTCTCTTTTGTTCCAGCCCCACCTATTAAATCTGTACAGGTTGCACTAATTGGTAGCCGGGTACTGGGTTGAGAAGCTGGTGTTGTTACTGCTGTAGTATTTCTGGATAATTTTCTAGCAGTTTTTATTGGCGTCTTCAAAAGTTACAAGACCTTTGTACCTTTGAAAATTTTCTGGTTAATGCCACTATTAACCAGAAGTGCAGAAAATCTTTCCTCTAAAGAAGGTACTCAGATGGGGCGTAAGTTTAGTCCAAGTGGAAAAAGAAGTGCCGAAGAAGTGTCCCTTTCTATAATGCATTATTCTATTTTAACTCTTTCACTGTAGCGCTATAAATCCTCTTTGAGGCATGATTAGTAGAAAAAAAACGCGTCTTCTCAAGGAAAAAGTAGTTCGTTATATCCATTATTTTAGGCAAACGGTTAAAAAAATTGTGAGCAAATGCTTTCTGTTTCGAAAAGAAAAGACGCCTATTTAACAAATGTGTTATAAACGGTACCCGATATATATCTTATTTCTAGTGTGTCTATCTTATTTCTGAAAAACTCAATCCTAGAAATTATTTGACTTTTTCTAGTCAATATATTATTCAGATACTTTTATTAACCAGAATATCTTTCCTCTAAAGAATTCATTTAAAGGAAAAATTTCTTGTTTTCAGCATGTAGAACGGAATTAACAAAAGGATGGCATGAAGAAAATGACTTTTCAGATTGCCAGTAAGAGAAAACGTAAAATGAAAAGAAAAAACTCGATAATAATATGAATCGTCGTAAAAACTGGCAGCGTTACGATTGCGACTGAAAAACGAAACAGATTCAACTATTGATTCAATATGGTTTATAATGATTTTAATAATTGTTAAATATTTCAAAGAACAGTTCATTGCTTTTTTTGGGTAAGTGAATGGAAGTCACTTACAATAAGATACGAAGAAATGCAATAATAATATGAATCATCGTAAAAACGGACAGCTTTGCCAAATGCGACTGAAAAACGAAAGGATTCAACCATACATTCAATATAACATTTAGTGTTTTTTCGCAACTGTTAATTATTTTGAAAGAACAGTTCGTTTGCTTTTTTCGAATAAGTTTGTTAAGCACACAAAGCCATTCACAGTGACAAATGAAGAATGCAGAAGAACAATTCTCCGATCCATTAAGACGATTAGAATCTGATAACACCGATTCTAATTTACTCCGAAAACCAGCTGGGATGGTATTTTATTGATTGATGCTATTTCGTTAGGTCGATCATTTTACGCATGGTGAGAACAATTATCCCATAGGAAAAGAGACAATTGCCCGTTGAAGCGTTAAATCAATAACCGAAGTGCTCTAGTTGTTTTCTTACAAGAAAAGTGATTGATTGAACTTTCTTTTGTTTTCTTTGGTCTCCCATTTACTTTCGAAAAAAGTATCACTTAACGTGTAGCAAACTGAAAAAGTATGAGATGTCACTCACTGAGGTCTTTGGTTTAACGAAACTTTTTCAGAGCACTTTGCGCCCTAAATAAAATACTCTCGGTCACTTCGAACTGAAAGATCTGACGTGTGTATTAAGAGAAGCCTGTCTGAAAAGATGGAACGTAGTAATGTTTTCTGAAAATAGAGTATTTTTTAAAGAACTGCTACAAATTTTTAAAAAAGGAGTTTCGAATCTTCAAGAAATAGTGGAAAGAAACACGCGAACATTCTTTTAGAAGATACTCGAAAACGCAATTTTACAAGTAAAGTTGTTTCCCCACTCGATGAATAATGAAGATTTCTGAATCTACCATTATAAAGTGAAGAACACAAATCAAGTTTTAATTACCTAAGTTAATGAGTTTTTGAGTTATCACGTTCGAGTGCACTCGGATATGCAGACCGACAAACAATCAGCTTGTAGTCAGATTTTGTTAAAATTTGGATACTGATCTGCAATTCAGATGATAAAATTATATACTAAATTTCATCTAGTTAGATCTTTGCGTTTTTGGGTTATCGTATTCAAATGAAAGCGAACGAGCAAACAGACGAACTTGCCACGGACAATTTTTTTTCAATCTGAGAGAAGTCTGCAATTTTGGTATAAATGCCACATACCAAATTTCATCCATCTAGCTTTTGCGCTTTGAAATTTTTATAAACAGACATCCATAATTCCAAAAACGAATTGTGGGGGTCCGTATGTATTAAAATATCGATATTCATCAAAATCTTTAGGTCCAAATTTTCGGCAAGTACAATTCTTTTTCTTCGAATACGAGAAATTAATAAAGCAAACATGTTTTGTTTAATACGATTCTGGATTAAAATTTCAAGTTTCTCCGCATTTTTAGACATCGTTGATGGGTTTCTATTCATTTTTTGGTATGTAATTGTTTAAAATGTACACGTTTTTACCCTACAAAGTCAATATGAAAAACCTTCATATGAAGGTCCATGGAAGGATATGAAGGTCATTCACTTGAAAGACCTTCATATCCTTCCATAAAGAAGTGATATGTAACTGAGTATCAGCTTTGATCACCCTTCGCCAAAGGACGGAAGCAACAATACCGATCACTCGTCTGCGCCCCTAAGTCGCAAGTTTTCTTCCTTTCTTTAAATATAGGGGAGAATGGGGTAAAACCGGGTACCCTTATTCTGGCAATATTAGATCTTCTTTCTAACGGACAGATACTGAATCACACTCTACTAGTTCAGAAAAATGAACAGTCATAGTGGCGTGTTGCAGCTGTTGAATTCACTGCTTCTGTGAAGGTTTATTCGTTTTAAGACGTCAACTCTCTAATGTTCGTTTGATTTTAAACTATCCTTACTTAAAATATCATTACACTTTTTAAAACAATTTTTAGTCCAGCCTAAGGATTTGTACCCTATCAAACAATAAGGATTTACTCCAATAATTGCGCTGTTCTATTTCGTTTTCATAACCTCTGCACTCGGGGTAAAATCGAGTACTCCAAGTGGAGTAAGACCGGGACAGTCGGTATTGATAATTCCTCCAATTATGACAATAAAAACACATCAGATGTTGATTGTTTATATTTAATGATGAATTTTCTAATTTAAATAAAGAAGAAGGGTTAATCTAATGTAAAAACTGTCTTAGCTGTGCCCACGAAAGTTGCAGTGGCGCGGAGGAAGAAAACAACTGCTTTACATGTGAATTTTGTAACTAATATTCTTAAATTGTCATATAAAATAAAAACGATTGCAACCTTTCCACTGAAAATCGAGTTTTCCTAATTTCCCATAACGTTAACATGTGTCCCCGGGTTTACCCCACCGGATGGTATGATTTTTTTATATATAAAAATCATTGATAAAAAATAATGAAACTGTGACTTTTCTGGAAAGACATATTGTACTCCTATAAACAATGAACATTTTAATAAAATTTGACAAGCTCTCTGTCGTATATTTTAGCTCCAATAGACCTTCGAACCTTGGCTACCAAGTTCTACACCATTTTCCCCTAATGATGTTTTTAGACTGGCATGCTGATTGAATCGCGAGATGTAAAATTCCCTCAAAACGCTCTAAAGGGTAGGCCGTTGAACCTAGAACTACGAAATTTGGCACATAGTTACTTCGTGGGTTATAGGTGTTCATTAAGAAAGGGTTTTCAAAATTTTGATTAGATTTTTAATTAATTAAAAATTAGCAATTTCTTCTTGAGATTTAATAAATGTTTCAAAGGAAATTTTAAACTAAAATTTATAACAATTCTTATTATTGCTGTACGGAAACGCAAGCCAATTCCATCGTTTCGTCAAATCTTTCTCTCGCATGTTTTTGCCAATGCTAACGTTAAGATTTTTTTAAAAAAATGCTTTATATAAATATTAAATTGTAGGCGGAATTTTCACTTTCGCTTTAATAAAAATGATATTTTGAGGGTGGGATTTTTTCTGTAAATTACGTTACACACAGAATCAACGGTTGATACAATCATGCCAGACGATGCAGGCCTAAAATGCTGCGATAATTCGGACTAGAGGGCTCTTATTTCCTTCAACGATTTTTTTATTTATTCTTTTACAGATTTTGAGTTTTATACTATTGTAATTGTTTCATATAAAATGGATTAACATGGTGGGTGTGTTTCCTTCCAAAATTGCGAGTAAATGTCTAAAATCGGCGTGATTAAATCTAGTACTTTTTTCTAGTTTCGTGGTGGCCTTTAAAAAGTACAATCTTTGGAGAGAATGATTTGCAAAAAATCTGGGGAAAATCTGGGCTGTTTTGCAACGTCGAAGTGTAGTTGAAAAAAAGCAGCATGCGATTGGAGAGATAGTGTCATCTAATATGGGGCATAAAATAGCTCACCTAGAGAAGTGTTCATTACAGCAACTCAATGGATTTCATACAATGAAAGAAACAAATTAATTATTCTAAAATGTAGTAAATTTAATTAAAAGATATAAAGCTTAAGTCACTATAGTTGGGAGAAACAAACAACATATGGTCGGAGAGATCGTCGCGTTTAATATGAGACATATAACAACTGCGCCTAACGAAGGGTTAAAACAACTAATTCGACTACTGAATAAAATAAAATAAAAAATGGTCTCTTTAAATAAGATCTGTCAAAGAAGTTTTCACGCTTAAATCTTCTCAGAAATCTTCATTCCATTTATGTTTTAACTGTAAATTTCCTTTTAACTTTTTTATGCCATATCGAAGTAAAAGTTACTTTATTTTCGCTGTGAAATTGTTGCATTAGTTCTCAGTTGTTTTAGAAAATCATGCTTGTATTCCTTGCTCTTTGTGACCTATTCTCCTATCGATATATCAAACGAAAAATAAACGGGATATTTCAACCAATTTCATTTCTTAACAGAGTAGATGAAGAAGTTTCTTTCAACGCTACGATACATTACAATATATCCATTCCTTTTGAAACAGAAACAAGAAGAAATGTGATGAAAGAAGTTCATAGAAAGCGTTCATAACTTTTTAAACTTTTGAAATTAGAGAAAGAGATTATGGAAGAAAACGTCATGAACACATGATAAGAAGCGGTAATAGAAATTTCAGAAAAGGTTTGTCTTTTATTTTCTGTGGAGCAGACCTCGTTTATTTTTACCGCGGAAATGTTGTTCGAATAGGTAACGAATTCTAAGTCATGTGAATCGCAATATTTTACTATTTATTCGTATCCAACTCGGGTAGTGTCTTGGCTATTGTGCGGAACTTACATGTACATGTACACGAGTTAGGTCATTGGATAAAGTTGATGGTTTTTTGAGATGCCGAGGATCGTCAGTCTCCATGTCGAACGCTTTTTCAAGGTGTTACGCTTTTCCTAGGGACAGTATAGATGCTGTAGTGGTATCAATGAAATTTTTCCTTTCCTCCTATACCAGTAAAAGATTATCCTCCCCCAAACAACTGATTTGTCTCTCCCTAATTATCTGGTAGAATTTTTCATTCTTCCGTGTAATTCATTCACTATATGTAAAATCAGAAACTTGATGGTTAATAAGAGGAATATATACAGCATGCATAGCTCCATGGACGACGGAAGAAGAAGAAAGATCTTATCTTGCGATTATTTGAAAAGAGTAGAAAGCATTTTCTTGTTTTTTCATCAAATCCCCATGTCAAGAGGATATTTGGGATTTTCCATAGACCATAATACTACTACGTTCAAAAAGTTCTAGAACTTTTTAAATATTTTCCAAATGCAAATGAATTGTGCCATTTCTCGCAGAACATACGAAGAGTATCATGCGACTGACCAGTCAGAACAGGTTTCATCCAGTTCAAAATACACATCGCATGCGCATATCTTTTAATTGGAGGTATTCAGTGAAGGGTAATATAGTTGGAGGAACAGATAACAGAGTCAATTAATAATTAGATTCATAAGTCCTTGGCTAATTGGTGCGTCGATCAACTTTTATCTCAGAAGCATGAGTTATATCCGTTGGCTCTTAGCCTCAGTTGAAAAACAGTTTTCTTCGTTAGTGAACATGGTTTTTATCACATTTCAGCTTTACTGCAACATTTAAATATATATTTTGTGGGGCTATATAAACAGATGGATTGAAGTTCAATCAATTTTACATGATAAATAAAGGTAAGAGCTTTGTTTTAAATTATATATTAATTCCAATAGTTTTATTTTTAACGTAATAAAAAAATTCAAAAGTTAAAAAAAGCATAAAAATTAATTTTATCTAATTTATACAATTTTGAAAGCTTTTTCAAGGTGTATCGGACTTTGCTGGGCCTTTTTTAAAATATAAAAGTAATGGTTAGAATACTGAGGGGACCAATTTCAAAAATAAAATATTGAGCATATTTGCGCTATTTTTTTATATAATTCTTTTTATAAAATAGCTTTTTTTTATTTTCATGATTATATTATGACATTTTTCGACATAAAGTAAGTTTACAACTTCTTAGGGTCCATCTTTGATGTTAGCAGGTCGTAATCCTGTAATGGGGAGGTTGGTGCATGTGTCGGCTTATGATAGGGGAGTTCGTCCACAGTGCCAGTGTTAATTATCGCGGAGGCCTGTCATACAGTGCACTCCGCGTGCCTAGCGTGGTCGGGGTTTCCGTTTATGATTACCGTACTGCTAAATTACTAGACCAATCTGCGTGCACTTTAAACCTAAAACATCAGATATTATAAACGAAAAAATTCAGTAAGTACAGTACAGAATTATATTACCGCTTACCATTATATTTTGTGTTTAATAATTTTTAATCAACACATCGTGAAGTTTCATGGAAAAATGTTTAAAGATTCTTAAGACTTTGTTAATATGCATATTTTCGACATATTTTTCTATTTTTCTTTTGAATAAGTTCAGCTTGTTTAGGGACAAACACGAATGCGTAATTGGGAAATAAGTGGTTTTATGCCTGGTTACTGGTGAAAGAAAAGCATGGTACAATAAGAGAAACCGAACGGTGGCATGGATGTATGAAGCGTGCCATAATAAATTCTTCTTGAAAAATAATACAGTTTTCCTTTGCGTTCTTGCATTTCACGTATGAAACAATGTTCTGATTTTTATTATGGTAGTTCGTATGCAACGCAATATTTTTCTTTGTATTTTGTATTTCACATCGAGTGCTATTTCTTACACACTTTTATCGTTACACGTTTTTTTTGGTTAACTTGACTTGTTTCATACTTGTAAATTTCACTTTTGCAACAATGGAATCTTGTAATCGAAATTTTGCTCACTTCTCGGTGTTCTAGAATTGTAAGTTATGTTCAGCTCTTTGACCCCGATGACAATGCAAGATTTAATTAATTTCAGATTCATTTCACTTTTAATAATTTAAAGCTTCGATTTTAATCATGAACAAATCATCTGTGTTGAAGTTGCTCTTATATAAGCAGTTTCAGCTACTATGGCAGAATAGCAACAACAGCAACAAAAAAAAGGAACATTTCTCCAAAATTTTGAGGATGTTATATTTTGGAAAGGTATAAAATTAAGAACATTGTAAAAAACATATAAAATAGGAAAGAAAATTAGAATATGCATTCTTAAAGATTAAGAATAAAAAAATGATGGAGTTGCATGAAAAATTAATTATATGATTCAACAATAACAAGGAATTTCAAAATATGTTAAAAATTCAAAATTAGGAAATAATAAATATAAAAAAAATCCCTTTTCGGCAAGCTTGAAGGCAAAGGTAGATTCCTTTACGTTATTGTTTACAAAAGTAATGGAATATTACATATTGATCAATACAGACATAGCCAATGACTTTATTGTTTCTACACATTGCAATATTTGCGTTGTGATTCTGTTTTCATGACATTTAATTTTTTACTATATCAAGGTTTTATAATTCCATCTTTCATTCCAAAAGTTTATGCTAGATATATTGGTTAGTAAATATGTCAAATTTGTTTATATATCCCAACACATAATCATTCAACGCGTAGGAATCATAAAGAAATAAATATCCCAGCAGCACAAATATCCCCTAGATAACATTAAGCCATCCTATCTGAAACACTAGCAAGAAATTGACACTTGACACGAATGAAGAACGACCCTAGATTTAAAAATTAATTTATTTAATCTAGGTTACAATATAATTGTGCGAACATTACTTTGCCATATGGTAAAATCACATGACATGAAACATTTGAACATTACTATAATGGGCTCATTTAGAGAACTCCCTGGTTATAGCGATAATAGTCACTAAATTCTTAACACATAAGAGAATAAAAATTATTAAACATTGTGAGTTCCAAATTTAGCATGTGTATTTAAAGCATAGAATATCAGTGCAGCCATTTTGAACAGGAAATTTAAATCTCCATCGACAGTTAAAAGCAAATACTCAGGCAGAAAACCTGAAAACAATTTTAAGTTAATGAGATATTTTTCAATATAAAAAATTATAAAGGGAACTCTTATATAGCTATCTTTTTTGGCTATTTTATATTAAATTTATTAAACAAATCTTGGTGCAGCCATGTTTAGTTAAATATGAAATTAAATTAATCTGTCTAATTAACTAATTATCAAATTAACTATCAAAATTAACTGTTTGATTAATTAAAATTAACTATTTACTTAAATAAAATTAAATATTTAGTTAATTGTGACGACATCTTCACTAAAACCTTTTTTTATGGCTCATAGTATATGCCAGTAATCTTAATCTTGTAATGATCTAATAATTATCTCAATTTAAATAAAAGTTATTTTGTCTGTATGCATGCTCCACATCTCCTCCTAAGCCACTGGACTGATTTCAACCAGACTTTGCACACTTTCTATTTAAGACACGAGAAAGTTCACCTTAACTTTTCAAAGCCCAAAAGTTACTTACAATTTCTGTTAATTAAAAATTAAAAAAGGCTTTTTTCCGCTATATCTTTGGAAATCATTATCTCACGAAAATATTTTTACACCTTATTAAATTTTAAGTAAAATTTGCATTTCAGTGACAAAAATTGCATTTCCATACAATTTGTTTCTTTCATTTTTATATTTTTTCAAAATTAATTTTATACTGAATTCGTAACATTATTCTTTATTGTTGAAAAACAAGAATAATACGAATATATATAGTTGCCAGAATACATTCACAGAATTCTGGACTAATGCTAGAAGAAAATTTTATAAGTAAACTATAAGCCATTTATATCTTGACCAAATAATGATTGATTTTCATTCTTTAAATTAATGAATAATATAATATTCATTGAAACCTTTCTTTCTTTTAATTTAGTAATTGTTAACGAAATTTGAAGCACCTATATGAACAAATAATAATGTATGGAGAAAACGGCTGTTTTTAAAAATCGTCTGTTTCAATTGATATTCTCATTTTATTTAAAAATGTTTCAGATCAGAAAAGGAAATTGTGTATTATAATTTTTTTACAATAGTAGTTTTTACTTTAAAAATATTAGACATGAAAGCATTTTAATCCGGAGCAAAGCCAGGTATATCAGCTTGTTTACCGTACAAAAAGTGGGAGTGAATGCCGCTGATGGGAGCTCATAACTTCTAAGTAATTCTTGCTGTCAAAAAACTTTCAATATAAAAGTAATTTGTTATGATAAGGTGATAATTCCACTAATTGAAAGTTTCTTTCTATCTTCAATCGTAACAGAGTAATGGAGAAATGACAAATTGAGGGGCCTGGGGAATTGAATATCGCTTTTCAGCTCATAACTTCTAAGCAATTTTAGCTGGCAAAAACTTTTAATATAAAATTTGTTCGTTCTTATAAGGTGATAATTGGCCTAATTGAATTTTCCCCCTATCTTTAGTCGTAACAGAGCTATGGGGAAATGATAAAATGAAGGAGGGGATTGAAAGTGGCATTTTAGCTCATAACTTCTAAAAAATTATAGCTATTAAAAAAGTTTCAGTACAAAAGTTGTTTATTATAAAGAGGCAATAATTCAACTATTTTGAGTTTTCATTCTATCTTCAATCGTAAAGGAATTATGGGAAAATGAAATTTTCAGTCCCCCACCATTTCCACCCCCTTTTGGCTGGTTAACCCATCTACAAACTTGGTCAATATTTTCACCGAACTTACGACATATCCCTCGTCCATTAAAATCTAACCAAAATTACTCTAGTTATCGTGTTCATAAGATAACATGGGCAAAAGCGTTATATATATATACGTCTCTACTAATAATAAGGAAAAGAACATTTCTCCCTCTATTCTCATAAGGATTAGAACTACAAGAATGAAATCGGGTGGAAGAGACTGCAAATGACGAGAGCTTTCTAACAAGGGTTATCATGCATAGGTTAAAACGTATTTTAAGTTAGGGGGAGAGGAGGGGAGGGTGGGAGAATCACTTTTCAGCTCATAACTTCTAAGTAATTGTAGCTATCGAAAAAGTTTAAATACAAAAATTGTTCGTTATGATAAGGCAATAATTCGCCTAATTTGAATTTTCTTTCTATTTTCAATTGTAAAGGAATTATGAGAAAATTAAAATTTCCACCCACCACTATTTCCACCCCCTTTGAGCTGGATAGCCCATCTACGAACTCGACCGAGATTTTCACAATTCTTACAACATATCCCAAGATGGTTAAATTTACATCAAAATTACTCCAGTTATCGTGTTCACAAGATAACATGGGAAAAAGCGTTATACATATATATATATATATATACCTATATATATATATATATATATATATAAACTTTTTAACGAAGGGTGGTTTTGGGTTCTAGGGGTCATGATCGGTGAAGATCTGCAGAAATTTTCCGAAAGTCGTGTCATGAGAACCATTGCAATAGGTAGACTTCCTATAAGGAATGTACCTAAAAACTTGTTTAGAAATTATCAAAAAATCTGGAGGTTAAATTAAAAGCCGTAAAATCTTCCTGTGCTGAGAACAAAACAATAAGGAAATAAAAACACAATGGATATCATTAGAATCAAAATTCCTAAACATGAGACTTCAGTGCGAGATTAAATAAACGACGTAAAACCTGTAAAAAATCATTCCAGAAGCAATTAAATAAGAAAACCTTTGTCTTTAAGTTAGATTGAAAAGATTTTTATCAGTTTCGCAAAACATCTACAATTTTTTTTCTACTTCCATTTAAGTTTTCTCTAAAAGAGTATTACACCCACGCTTTAATCATCAGGAATAAATTTTAAAAAAACTTTTTCTTGAAGATTGCGTTGAAATGCCTTTGATCTTAAATTAATTTTATCTTCTTCTAGAAAAAGTAATATTTTAAACGCAATAATCTTTTAAACTTAAAAACCTAATAAACTTTTATAACTGGAAGCTGGAATTAGTAATTTCCCGATGCCTTTTTTCCAAGTTAATACTGGTATAAATAAATTTGATATTATTGAAAAAAGATGTTCTTCTTGTTTCATGGTTTCAAAAATATTTTGTTTGAAAACAGAAACTTATAATTTTAAATAAAAATTATAATTAAAATCTTCATAGCATTTCCCTTTGACAGAATCACTGTAATTTGGGGCGACATATATAATTCCTTCAAAGCCAATTAATTAACTTTGTTCACTTCCTCTTTTGTGTAAAGCCATTAATTCTTTAAGTTATTTTTTCACTCGTCCTTCACTTTATGTTAGTGAAATAACATGTTTGAGACCAACGACGTCTTATACTTTTGTTTCAACTCAAGAAAGAAATTTTCTCTTTAAATGTCATCTGTTTTGGGTCGCTAGCACTTTAAAGCTGATTCGGTTATTTAAATAATTATGAGTTTGGCAATAACAATAAAAAAGGATCAGAATATAAATCAATCTTTATTTAAAATGACGAGGACAATTCGGAAAATAAGCTCTAGCTGAGGATCAATGATAGAAATTAATAGAAAAAGAATTATTACTTTGAAAATTAGAAAACTATCACATTACATTACTTTTCGACATAATCGTTATTCAAATTGAGGAAGTTTCTATTACGTTTTACAAGGTTTTGAATTCCTTCTTCTTCTTCTTCTTCTTCAAAAAAAAAAAAAAAAAAAAATGCCACCAATGCAGCAAAATGAAACACATTTTCATCATCGGACTGTTGCAACAGGAGCTACTGTCTCATGAGCCTGTGGAGCTGAAAGTCACCGTATGCCAAATTTGGACTACAGTTGGATCATTCAGAAACTCCCAATGAAACTGTTGGACAATTTCTAAGGTGAGTCTAGAGGAGCACGAACGAGGCTTATATATATTGTGAACTAAGATCATACCGGGACTCAGCATGCTCCGACGCTAGTTTGCGATATTTCGTCTGAGTCTATAAATATTACGAAGTTCGAGGTGAATCCCAGCTGCCGAAAGAATTTTGGCAGACAAAAGTCGTATTAGTCCACGAAGTACCCAAGGTATTAAGCGGACATCAACAACAAAGCGCAGTCCGCTGTCATCGTCGAAATGGTGCGACGGAAGCTGCTGTTTCATGTGTCTGAAAAGTTGGTAATCACAGGGTTCCAAATCTGGATTACAGAGGGATAATCAAAAACATCCAAACGTCAGTGCGGATAAATTTCCTGGGTGAGTGTAGAGGAGTACGGGCAAACATTATCATGAACAAAGATCGAATCTGAAATCAGCATGCCTCGATTCTTGTTTGGGATGATTTCGCTGAGTCTATAAATATAACAAAGCAGAGTTCACGATGAAACGCAGATGCCAAAAGAATTTTGGCAGATTAGTCCACGAACTTCGTATTTGGTGGGATTTTCTTTTTGGGCGTTCGTTTTTAGTTACTAAGCAGACGAGTTAATTTGCAACACAGCCTTCTAATTCCAATCATGACCACCTAAATCGGAACATTCTCTAGTAATCCACTGTTTTTGGAACTCAGGATGCCAAACCCTTTTGTGAATGTAAGAAACTGATGAAAATTGGTGTAGACCGAGGAAAAAGTTGGAATTCCATTCTATTTGGATTTTCATTCGCTCCACTTGGCCATAAGACTGAAATGCGGTAGTCGGTTAGGGGGGACTGAGCCTCTCTCACAAAAGCAAAAACCTTAAAATGGGGGAGGGAGAGTATGGGTGGGAGTCATTATGAGGAAATCTGGGGGGACCCCTTTTGAAGTTGGGGGAGAGAAGGCGCTGTAGCCTAGGAGATCGGTGCGGTCGACACAGTCCGACCTGCCATTGGCCCTTCAAATTTTATGGCCTGAAAATGGAAACGGTCTGCTAAGAAGCCCTTCAAATGGATTGGAACAGATCGATGGTGAATGCCCAGCTTAATGAACATCTATGCACAATACCAGAGAAATTACGTTGCTATTTTAGCCTATTTCTCGCACACGCGCAAATGGAGTTTGCTTTCCGAATTCATTCGCATAAATGGAATAATATGAAAATTGTCTAAAAAGATTTAAAACATTCAGTATAAAAATTTAATTTATCATCATTTAAATACTACTGTACAAATAAAGCTAAACAACAATATATTTAAATTAAAAAATAACGGAGACTAGAAATTTAGTAATGCATATTATTAAGGCATACTTTTCCAAGCACGTAGAAAGATATATAATTTTAAATATTAAGAATCAATGCTAATGGAAGATCGTTTTTAAATGGGCATTTTAAGAACGGAAACATCTCTTATATTTTTACTGGATTTCTTTACCTTTTTGTGTCGAAGAAATGAGAGAGAAAAATAATCAAACTTAATATCACTTTCTAATTTTGTTCTCGACTAAGCAGAAGAATTTTTTTGTGGAATGAATATGAAAAAATTGACTTGTTGATTTAGTAACTTTAATGAAAAATGAAGATTTCCTATATTTTTTAGTGTAAGGTTTTTAATCATTTCGTGAAATGTATCCCATTTGAAACGGAGATTTTTCTTCGAACTGCTTTTTGAAATTTGAACAAATAACTTTTTTTTCTTTGTGTGTATAAGGAATGTGTAATATTTCAAGGGAAAAAAACACATTTTTCATTCGATGATAGGTTGAAAAGTTTTTTTCAGATGAGGGGACATTTGAGTAGTTTTGAATACAATCAAAAAGAAATATTTTTCAGTTAAGATGCGAATTATTTTAGATCGAAAATTTGTTTTTTCTTTCTTCTACGAATTTTTCATCTTTTGATTTTTTTTTCGTCGTTTAAAAATAAATCTTTTATCATTTGACCGTTGAATTATTGAGATGCAAAATTAATTGCTCATCTTGAATATGAAAAATGCCGTATTTCCTTGAATATTTATTTAAGACTAAGTGATTATTCATTCAATTGGAGTGTGTGAAACGTGATTTTCGTGAAAACTTTCGACAAAAATTCATGTTTTATTAAATTTGTCTTAATAGCTTGTAATATAGAAAAACGCTCTTAACTTTTTTGTTTTCTTATGTTGATTTATATAACGTAATTTGATAGAGAAAACATGTTCAGAAGTTTTTACTATGGCAGTAAAGAGAAATAAAACGTAAAAATTTACAATTTTAAAAATAGCTTTGGATAGACTGGGATATTTGAATTGCTGAGATATTTCAACAAATATTTATGGGCCAGTTTTGAAATTATCTGGGTTTATTCAGATACGATTTTTAAATAATTAAAAGAGTAATTTTTAATAGAATCCATGCATTATTCAGTAAGATATGAATGCATTTTGCTTGCTATTATATAAAATACATAACATTCAGATAAAAATTCTTTAGTCTGTTATTATTTTCCAAAGTTAAAATAAAATGCAACTTTATCAAAAGAAAACTTTCTTTGCTTAAATAAAGTTGAAAAAATTTAGGTGGTCCAGAAAAGAATAATACCTAATATTTCTGCACTTCATTTATTGAAATCTAAAATCAACATATAAAGTATTTTATTAATTTAAAATGTGTTATTCTTGATTAAAAATTATGTAACTGATACCTTAGCAAATTAGTTTGGAAAAATTCGGAAAATTCGTTTTTCTGTTTATCATATTAGATTCCTTGCGGATGATTCATCGTAAATGTGTTTGCCAAACAATCTAGAAAATCGTAATTTAAAATAATTAAATTTATATAAATTACGAAATATAAATTACAAAATATAAATTACGAAAGAATAGAGGCTGGATTAAAATGATCAGAAATATGTGCTAAAATTGCTGACTTAAAATAATGAATAATCTCACAATAATTAAAATAATAAAATAATGAATAATATAATAATAAATAATCTCACAATCAAATAAATATGCTTTGATCATGATTCATAAGTCTTAATATGGTTACTTATGGTTTATGGTTGGTTTATTTTTTTTATTAAAAGTGTTTGTCTACTGCATACTAGACTCTCTTACCTTGCTATCCTGGTTGATTCTGTTTAATTTCAATTGAATCCTTTATGCATAATTGGATATTCATGGTTTTCTTAACAAAGAAATTTTCAACTTCAAATTGTGATAGACATTTAAATCCAGTTTTTTAAAAATAGTATTGCATCTGCTCAGTTCATTGTCTGTATGAACGTCCCCAATAGAGTCAAGTAATTGTCCGTATCGCCTAACGTCTAATTTCAGGTTGTCCGCACGAAATTCAGTTTCATATTTCTTAAAAAAATATGCTTTTGACTCCAATATTAAAATGGCGAAGTGCATTTAAATCCTACAACATGCTACCTGAATTAAAAGATGCCGATAAACAGAATAACAGATTTGCAGCCATAATCCTTGAGATTAATGTTATGCTTCCTAATTTATTTAATATCTAAGAGGACTTTTTTTACAGATTTCACAAAAAATTACTGAATAAAAAAAGAAAAGAAATTCATTACCATATTACTAAATAATATGAAAAAATAAGCAGTATCCTCCTCATTCCTTAGCTTTTAACAATGGAAGCGAAATACGCAATTAAATATTTGTATAGACAGTGAAAACGGTTTGAATTTCATTGCAACAATGAAAAGTATTGCTGCAAATTATGTATAAAAATATTTTGTTTTTTAAATTTGTTTAAAATTGGGGAAAAAAATCGGACGACAATTACAATAATATCATTGAAATGATAATCTTTTGCAGTTTAATTTGGTGTGAAAATTGATTTTGTGCCACAATATTTTCGAAAGTTATCTCCGAAAAACCCAATAATTTTTTTAGCTTCTACTGCACTAAAATCTAACTAAAATTAAAAAAAAATCTCTCCGATTTGCAAGTTCCCACCCTCCATAGTATATATGTACCTAATTTTGTAGCTATATGTCCATAGGCTTGCCCCCCCCCCCTTTAGAGCGACAACATGCACACATCTCCTTTATTATTAGTGGCGATGCGATTGAAACAATATACATTGTATGAAAGATTTTTAAAAAACTAAGCTGAAATGAAATAAAATAAATTGTTATTCAGTATCTTGAATTAAATACCTAACCAATTCTTTGTGATTTATGTATGACGAAAAGAATCTGTTAATATATCTACGAACTTTTTTTTATTAAATGAAATATGTTATGAATGATTTTATTTGAGTATTATACGCAAATAACTTCAAATTATTAATTATTACTTTTTACATTTATTCAGTTTGAAAACTGAAAACTTTAATACTTACAAATGCGCGAATAATTATCTCTAAAAGCCAGAATGAGAAAACATATTAAAGGTTTTGCAATTTGTTTGCGTAAGTAAGAACTTCGAGCAGAAACACCAAAATGAGAGTCATCTCTGAGAATAATGAAGAAATAAATTTGTTTTAAGATACCAAATATTTTCAATATGATTATAAAAGTTTCAACAGATTAATTTAATTAATTTTAATGATGAAAAAGGATAATTTCTAATTTAAACCAGATTAAAAGGATAAACTCAGAATTCTAAATTTCTGTTGCATTTAATTTTTGTTGTGTTTATTGTATTACTCCTTTAGTCGATATTATAATTCGAAGTCGAAACATGTACTGTAATGCAGTGGTCCCCAACCCCCGGGCCGCGGACCGGTACCGGTCCGTGGATCAAATGGTACCGGGCCGCCCAAGGAACATTAAATTATTTCCATTTTTATAAGCTTTTATTCAACTTGATTGTCTTCCTTCAAATCCTGTGATCGATTTCTTACCCCCAGATGGAACCCTCTCGTTGCAAAGAAACAAGCTCAGGGTTCTCATTGATTTAGCGTTCTACTGAGTTAAAATGTTAAATCACTTTATATTCATTTTTTGGTGTAACTGTATTTTATTTTGAATATGTTTAAATATTTGTTTATTAAAAAACCAATTATTAAAAAATGTTTTTTTAATGTTTAAATACAATTAAATTAAAATTATTAAATCAAAACAATCTAAAATATAAACAGTCAACGTCCCCACCCCTCAGCGGGCCGCGGTAAAATTATCAAACGTTGACCGGTCCACGGCGATAAAAAGATTGGGGAGCACTGCTGTAATGCATCCGATGGAAGTTATCTGATTTAAATAAGCAGAACTTTATTCTTCAGTTTAAACGTTCCAAAGTCTAATAAATGCAGCCTAAATAGACGAAAAGTAACATTAACAAAACTGCTAGTCTTTTGATACTAACTTTCATAAATAATAGAAGGTAAGGAAGCCTGTTCAATATCGAGGTAAATTTCATTACATTCGTCTTTGATAGTAAGCAATACAGATTGAATAATAAAAAATAATGAAGCCATAGATATTTTACAGTATTACCACTATTTTAACAAGAAATCTAACACAAGAATCATATTCAACGCCTCGGTGTAAATCTCCCAACAAAATATCGTTTTTATAGACCAACTGCAACAGTGTGTTACTGTCTGTGCAGCTAAGTGGGATACGTGTCATTCTCGCTACGGGGGTTGTGTCCTTTGTAATAAAATATGAAACTTCTCCTAGAGAACTGTTTTTCCCTCAAGACAAAGAAAGAAGACTTCCTTTCGTTCATTTCGCCGTTGTCATGACAACCAGTCTTCCCATCGCACTGTGCACGCACACTGAATAATAATAATAATAGTAATAATAATAAACCAAGTAGAAATACGACTGGTCCTGGTGCTCCCTTGAAACAAAAAACCGGCATCCAATCTGTAAAGGCGTTGCGCAGTTCTGTACTAGACGGTGGCAAGGATTTTCACATTTCTTGAAGCATCTAAGTTTAATATTTATGCACATTTTCTTCTGGATCCCCCCTTTTATTCAGTAGATCATAGAAGTTAAAAAAAGGATAACCCTTTTAGACTGAAACTGCAGGTGGTCAGCTGAGTATTTGCGAGTCTGGCCACCACCTTTCACAGCCAACCTTGTTCGATTTCTTTTTTCCGGATATATTTTTACCGGCAAAGGATATTAGTTTGCAATTCCATTTTTCGAAATCGAAGAAAGAGATATAAGAGAATAGGAGGAATAGGTAAAATGGGTGTTTTTTGCCATTACTCATATGTTCACAACTGTCATTTTTTATTCTAAGAAATATGGGTTAGAATGACGCATGATATGACGGTTGAGAATCAGTTATTCTTTTGTGAAGTGTTCAAATAAAGTTTATCCTTATTTTAATATGTTACAAAAAGAATGAATTTTATTACTACGAAGTTCATGAATTATTGATTATATTTCTAGAAAACATCCATTTCCATATACTTCATTCGTACTTTTTTATGCAGGTGCACGTTTAAAAAGATTGACTATTTTATTTTCTTTATACAGAAGAAATAAATAAGATCATTGCATAAGTGCAATATTGTATACTCTGTGGGATTTCTTTTTTGTTGGCGTTTGTAAAATATTGCCTATATGCACCTCTCATATGAGCAGCATTGATGTGTAAACCTGTATATAAGATGTTCCATGACATGCATGGTGAATTTTACCTAGTATTTGCGAAATCATGTGAATCACCTCTAGTATCAATTTTAAAATATTTACTAATGAGATTATTAATTACATGCTCTTTATTGTTTTTATATCCATTATAATAAGTAAAAACAATAAAAATTATTTCCTGTTCTAAATAGTGTTTAAAAGGGAAAAGATAACCATTTATAAAAATTATCAATCATCATGAATGATTGTTTGAAAACTGCTAAAAAATTCTCTTCAACAACTACAAGTTCCCTGGTTTTATTTTCTGATTGAATGCATTGTAGGCATGATTTTCTGATGGAAATTAAAGAGAAAATGGTAAGAAGCTTATGTCATTGAGATTGAAAACGGTACTTTCAGTCACAATTATTTGGAGATCATTATAATAAAACCTTATCAAGCAGTATCTAGTATTTTCCTTCATCTAAAATCATTTTTCTGTGATCTATTCGACAATTAATATTTTCCTCCATACTATAGAAAACAAAAACCGATCAATCATTCTTGAAGATTAAATTAAACAAGGTGGAATATTACATTGAAGCTTAAGACAGCAGGCATATTAATAATTGGGAATTTCACCTGTTATTATATAATAAAAAATTTTCGAAGAATGCCAGCATAGTTGGTATGTGAAGTGCAACAATTCGAAACAAGTATCCTTCTACATAAAATATATGCTAAAACTAAGCAATGCAAGTAAAGAAAGTTTTGAAGTAAACAATCAACATTCACTCTCATAGGTAGTAGAATCTCAATTAGCCGGGCCTCTATCAACCGAAGTTTCTGTTAACAGAGCCGGTACTAAAAAATCAAACTGCGCCTTTCAAAGTTTCCACTGGAGCCGATTTTCAAGATGGGAAGGCTTGCAAAATCTCGTTATCAGGGGATGAACTTGTCTAACTGAAGAAGTTATTTAGAAAAAAAATAAAAATATGAGTTATTTTCCCTTCAAATGTTAGAGTAACTTCTTGATTACTGAAATCCTATAAAATGACTATGTGAATGACTCGAACACATGGTCATTTTACAGGAATTTTACATTTTACTCGAACATTTTCATACATTTCTACTAATAATAAAGCAGAATGTGTGTGTGTGTGTGTTGGCGCTCTACAAGCCACACCGCTGGACCTAGAGCAACAAAATTTGGCACAACATACTTTAGAGGGTGGGAATGTGCACATTGGAGCCACTTTTTAAAATTTTAATTAATAAAAATTAAGCTAAATTTTGGCGCTTTTTCTTAATAACTTCCACAAATATTACAGCACAAAAATTGTTTTGATACCATCTGAAATTTTTAAAAATTATCGTTTCTATGATATCACTTAAGTTGTCATGCGATTTTTTCTCTAATTGTAATAAATTTTTAAAAATAATTTTGGCATAATTTACAACAGCACTTTTCATATTTACAATGAAATTCAAACCGTTTTCATTGTTTAACCAAATATTTAATTGCGTGTTTCTTTTCCACTGTAGAAAGCTAAGATAATATCAATTGGATTTCCCTTTCTTTTTTTTATTTGATCTATTTTTCAGTGAAAGAAAGCCCTCAAGATAATAAGTATATAAGGAAATAATCCAGTAAACTACACGATAATGTTTTCTGTGTTTTAATTCATTTTATCAGCATGTTTTAAGCTGCTGGACGTAAAACGTGCCGCACTATTTTGATGTTGAAATCAAATTTGTGAAAATAAAGTTCGAGTCTATTACGTACAATTAGATGTTACTTGCCACGAACAGTTACTTGACTCCTTTAGGGACGTTCATGAGGCAAGAAACAGAACAAGTGCAAGGTTACGAAAAGAAAAGAATGACCAAAAGCTGGCTAAATGTTTATCGCTAATTGAAGTTTAAAATTACTCTGTTAAGGGAACCATGGATATCAAATTATGCATTAGAGAAACAGTTGAAATTATATTTCCGGCGAACAAGCTGGTCGCCGAAGGCGGCTGGTTCTAAAATAAAACTGAAAGGAGTAATCCTTCGAAGTATGATTTTATTGCTTTGTATGTGTGGTTTCTTACTTGTACATATATAAAAATTATAAGCCATAAAAACATTCCAATGTTTCCTTCAAATCTGTGGTTAAAATAAAATATTATTCAGACTCCCCGTCCTCAACAACTGTCTCTGAATAGTTAAGATAAGTGATCTGGAAAACACATTAACAAAGAAATATTTTCCGAGAACGTGTTCATCAGTTTAAAAGAGCGATGGACTATAATAAAGGCAGTTTTTCTTTTGAAATGTTCCTTTTTTGTGGCTTTTAAAGTTTTAAATGACATACTTATTTTTCTCACATAGAGATAAAAGTCTTAGTTTATGAGCTCTCTTGAAGAGATTTCGAGTCTTTTTATGCAATAAAAAATATTCTAAAATCTTGGAGGTATCCAAATACTGCTATTTAGATGGGAAAATGAGTTTTTATCATCATTCCTTTTTACTTTTCATCATGAAAGTTTTATCAATAGAGTAAGATTCGTTCAACTTCTGATCAAGGCGGCACGATGTC
>BGPR01010205.1:0-41465 GCA_013235015.1 Araneus ventricosus
TTTTTAAATCAAGCAGTCAATACTGCAATTTTAAATGACAACTAGCCACCCTCGGGGACCAGTTGTTCGCCCGTAATATTAAAATCCTGTAGTTATGCTTGCAACTTGGCGAAATAAATTGACAGAGGTTTCATAGGCTGATGGACTATGCCAAAGTTTCATTTTCTGATAAGGGGAGTTGGGGTAGATTGATGGGGGAGAATTGGGGTAGATTGATGCTCGGGAACATAAATGCACTCCATAAATTTTGGTGGTTGGAATGGCTCAAGAAATTCACATCCCTTCAAATTCCCCCATATTTCCTCCCTCCAAAGTATTTTTACACACACACACACATTCCCCTTTATTATTTGTAGAGATAAATCATTTTCTGAGGCATTATTGCTTCATTATTCTAGTCTGATAAAAAAAAATGTTGACTTTTGATTAAAATAAAAGTTTGTTACTTTGTTAGACTCTTAAACCTTGATTTGGAATACAAAATTTATTGATAAAACACATTTTTCAGGTCCCGCACCTATTAATTATAATTATATTCGATATTTATGTGCGTATCAATCCACCCCTAGTATGAGGCAGATTGATACAAATCCATTTTTAGGAAAAAAGTGTAATAAGTACTTTATTATGCCATTTATGACCAAAACTTCGCTGAAATCATATATTAGATTACAAATGTATAAATATAGTATTAGTTCGAATGATTATCGTTCGTAAAATCCTTTTAGAGCTTTCCAAAATGTATATAAATGTCCCCATCTCGAAAATGGAGGGTGATTAGTGACTTGCGATCATTGATGATATATCTATGCATCATAAACTTTCAAATGCAATAAAAATTGTCGAATTCGGTCCAGTGGTTGAGAGTGGGGGAATCTGTCAAGTTTATCCCAGTAAACAATGCATAGTGAAGTAGTGTTTTTTTAGATTTTTCTCAAAAATGGAGGGTGGTGGGCGACAGCCGACCATTGATGAGATATCAACTCGCCATAAGCTTCCAAGTGAATTGCAAATTGTCGAAATCGGTCCTGTGGTTGCGGTTGGGTGACTTGTCGTCTAGTTTTACCAATTATTTTAAATATATACATGCTTTGAAATGGCAATGAAGTGTAGTCAGATGGCGAGGATTCCCCTCCCAAAAAATGATTTAGTTTTTTGTTGCGTTGTTGAAATAAATACTCAGCGAAGTTCATAGTTCATGCATGAAATAACAAAGATAATTTGTTGGTATGAATGTACTTACGACTTGCAATAAATCTTTTTGTTCAATAACGGCAATATAATCATTTTGACTTTTTTGTAACTTTCAATAATTGATACAAAAATATTGGCAAATTTAGTGACTCTTGAAAAGGCTGCATGTCCATGAGTAAATCCGTCAACTAGAAAGCCTAATCTAGCTCTTTTTATACTTTCTTTGATGATAGGAATTTTCTGTTGCATATTCTAATTTACATCCGGAGTACCATGTAATGTTTTAAAAATCTGAATATTTATGCATAATGATTACGATGTACTGTCTGCAACATGGTCATTTTTCTGGGTAACAAGATGTATTTCCAAAACTTCTAAGTCGATGTTCTGAAGCATCACCAGAATACATGATAAATAATCCAGTGTAATATTCATTAGGATCTGCAGGTGCTGGCAAGATATGACACATTTGTCCATGAATTTTGAAATAAAATGGGCAAAGCCATGGAACATGTACTGAATTTACATGACCATAGGCTCAAGCATTTTAAAACTGGCGAATGTTGTTTAAATATATTTTACCTATATTATCATGACGCTCAAGCAAAATGTTAAGTTAATCACAAATGAAAAAATTCTGATAAATTAATCTTGTACTTGTGACGACAAAGAGATGACGATCCCTCTGAGACTTCAAAACTAAGAGTTTCACGACACAGTATTCTCAAATATTGTCCATTGGACAAACATAGTGTTTTGTCACAACACAATCCTTTGTAAAAGTTTTGCACAACAATAAAGTCATTGGAAAGTTAGCTTTCTTTCAACGTATGTTTTCAATTTTATGCTTCTGAAGATCTAGCTGATCTATTTGATCAATTCTCCTGTAACTGTATGTTCCTTGCGATTTTCATATTTGCAAACCATAGTTTTCGCTCGCCAATCATATGTTTTGTCGTCAGTCTTTTGGAGCGAATCCACCCATTAAGAATATCTTTGCTCGGCATGATTTCAGATTTTAAGAATCAGAAATAATATATATTGCCACGAGCAAGTAAAGAAAATTTCAGTATAAAAATACTCTTAAAAACTGCGGCTAAACTTTCATTAAAAATAAAGAGACGCAGGCGACGAATTTAGTTATTCTTTCGCGTCAGCAGCTTTATAACATCCAAAGAGCTGTCGAGAAATATCCAAATAAGTAAATAAATAGAGATTTTAGGAAAATATAAAAGTCAAATAATAAAAGCAAAAATATATAGTAAGCAAACACTAAAGGCACACGCGTCATAATTTTAAACAGCAAGGACACGATCCAAACAAAAAACGCATCATTATGATTATAATATTTTGTCTATTACTGAAATATATTGAGAAAATAAATGTTTCACTTGTGTTTCCAAGGTATCAGCATACTTTCGGAGATCATTTTGAGAAACATCGTTAAAATAAATATTATAATCACATTTTATAATCATAATTGCATAAAAACTTTCATTTAAGCAACAAAAACTTTTTGAATTATGACAGAATGTTTTTAAAAGTGAAATTTTAGAGTGAAATTTAACAAACTTTTACGTGACACGTTAAGAAAATTTATATCGATAAAATTTCAAATAAATAATGTTGAAATACTTCAAACACGTTTGCCTAGAGAATGTACTAGAACCTAATGAAAAGTTTCAAAAATAAATTTTTTATACGTTTTTGAAATGTATGATACATAATTTTCCTAATCTTTGCACAACTGTCAACACAATAACAGGCTATAAAATCAAAATTATGATGAATTTGAGATTATTCTAGTACATTTTCTAGATAATGACATATAAAATCTTCATACCAAGTTTGAAAAGTGTATCACAAAAATTGTTTGAGAAATCATGTCACAGGTATGTACGTTTTGAGAAAAACACGTTTAAAGTACAAAACACATTTTTTAATATACACTTATGCAGTAATTTATTTAAAATTCACCATATTTATACATTATACTCTTTTTCTTTACATCCTGGGTGATTTTTCTCTTTTTAGCACATTTATTTCTTTCTCGAGCAACTTTATTACAGGTAAACGAGTACCAATAGAGGAGCTACGAATGTTCTAGTAAAAATTAATAATTTTTTCCCCTTAGAACTCTTCATTTCATCTGCATTAAATTAATCATTGGGTGTCTGTAGTATATTTTAGCATTCATTGTTTCGCATAAATTAGTAAATACAGCACATAAAATTCGTGATTAACGTATAATTCGGATATGACGAATTGGAGTGAGAATGACGACTTTCTTCGTCATAGAACATTTTAAAAGTAATATATGGAGAAAACTCTCCAATGTGAAACAAGGTTGAGCTAAATTTAATTCCCCGGTTAATCAGCAGATTTATTTGCATCACAAATGTGATTCAGTTGCTACATACTTTTAATTTCATTTTTTTCATGTTTATTAAGGTGAAATTTTATAATTAATTTTTCACTCACTTCCTTATACGCTATAGTTTTAAAATTTTGCTCAATTGAGTAGTAGTACACCTCCCCCCTTCAATAGGCAGAGTTGAGTTGCTCCATCCTACTTCTGAGTTGAGTTTTTTCTCACCTGCTTTAGAGTTGAGGTGAGTTGTTTTTCTCCTGCTCCCTAATCTGTACTTCTACAGAAGGGTCCAACCCCCCCCCCTTTTCTCCAATCTCTCCTTAAAGTATTACTCCTACAGAGGGATAAAACCGCCATTTTTTCATACCCCCTTCTTCTGACGTCATCTTAGTCCAACTTAGAGATTTTCATCATGTCTCGAGTTATCTGGAATGTCAATCAATTAGTAATCTTAATTAATTAATTCTTAATTATTATCAATTAGGAAGCTAAATTAATGGCTTGATTATTAATTTCATTTAATTTAATGAACTAATTTTTAATTGAACTTACTTGCACGACTTCGATGCAAATTGTGACAAAATTTCAATTTCTGCCAGCCGGGGATCTAACCGCCGACCATCGAGTTCGTAGAGAAACGCTCTAACCACTACTAAACTCAACTGAAAAGCAGGAGAACAACTTACCTCAACTCGAAAGCGGGAGGGAAACAACTCAACGCAGCAGATTCACTTGCGTATTCTCGATTAAAATTTGCTATTTTAATGATTTTAAAACTTTTACAAATCAGTCAATTAAATTCAATTTAATTTTGATTCCATATGTGTGACACTGCCTGGTAGAAAAATTCAGGAAAAAGTTATAGAAAGGTTCCATTATGTTTATATAATAAAGAATTATTAAATAAAGACTAAAAGTAGAAAATAATTGAAATAAAAAATTCTACATTTTAGTACACAAATAAAAGATGTTTTTAAAATCTGTTTATAATAAATATGTTATATTATTACTCTTGAATTATGTTTAAACTAGAGTATATCTTCTCACATCTTTCATATACGGATTGTTTTCTTTTCATTTTTGGAAAAACAGAAAATATTACCAATTAGTCGTTTTTCTACAGTTTTCTGAACACAGAATCTTGAATTCTGAATAGGCGATTAGCAGGATAAGATTTTTCTAATCTTAAATTGGTAAGTTAATGTTATTTCGACTGAGTTTGATTTCTTTATTCTGATGGAACAGAATTGACATGTAGTTAAACTGTCTCTTTCATCCTGCAGCCATTCCATTTCCAGCTCTTTTTGATGATGATGTAAAATATCAAATTCCTTTTGCTCACGCAGTGCAAACATAAGCTTTTTGTAAATACAATTTTTCCCAGTAATAACCTTCGTAAGTAATGAAAGTCATAGACATAAGACCATAAAAATATGTTAATAGATACTGATGTAACTTGAATGTATTATTCTGGTCTGAAGAATGCTTTATAGGTTGGTTGTTTAAAATTCAATACAAATTTTGGACATGCTGCAATATTAAAATAAACATCGTTTTTAGATTACGAGTCACATTAAAGCTCGAACACCCCTTTACAATAGAGATTTTCACGACAAAAAGGGAAATTCTGTTAATTGAAATGTAAGGTCCGTTGTTTAGATAGACCCCTTGTTGGGTTATTAGTCTTGCTTTCCCTCATTACAAATATGGAACTCAAAGCGCAAGGAAGTTAATCTATCATACAGGTGATTAAAGCAGAGACAGATTAGTTGCACTGGGGAGACTGAAATCCTAAATGTCTACTGTTTCATCAGATATACCAACACGGTAAGGAAAGATAAAATTACACCTGTAGAGCATCTTTATCGCCCCTAATTAATAGCTTAAAAGCGAAATTTTGGCTGAAAAGCAGAACAATGCTTTCTTACTTTTTAACCCGGGAGGACGAGATCAGGCCTGCGAGGCCCGATGTCTGCAAGAATTTATTACAGTAATTTAACCCCTCAACGAAAAAATTCCAGATTCACAGTAGCTGCATTGAAGGTCATTTGCTTGCTGACCACAGGTATTTCAAGAATTTCCCCTCATCTGGTTTCTCCGAAAACAGACGGTCGGGCCAGAAAACCCGATGCGCGGGCTCGCGTTTCTGTGTATGTCGAAAATTCATCGCCATTCGAATTATAAATATGAGACATAAAGATTAGAAAAGCTTTTAGCTGAAAATCAGTTAAGTTAGAATCGAATAACGAAGAAAATAAAGAAATTAATTCCGTTGAATGAGTTAGAGGTCATATATCGAATTCTTAAAAGAAATTAGACAATGAATGGGATATTTGTGAGTCCACCGATTACTTAGAAGAAGGATGCATTTAAAAAATGGTGTAGCACACGGTAAGATTGGTGAAATAAGATAAATGGAATTAACAATGTTGTTAAAAAGAACCTAGCAAAAATATGAGAACTTTTATACGCAACATCGTCATACAACTACCCGAAAATTTTGTTGAAGCGGAAGTTCTATAATCTGTTCATAAGTCTTGGAAATGCTTATCGACGAGTCAGATAATCCATTAATACAGGCGAATTCAGGTAATTTTGGACGGGAAAGACAAGATTTTCATAAATACGTTGAAAGTACAAACTTTCAATGTATCTTCTTCAATTTAATGCGCACCCCAGAAGAGATTTATCTGGAAAATATTTTATAAGTATTCCATATTCTGTACACTAGCGTAAAAATGTTTCCTATTAAAGTAAATATAATTTTCTGTGCGTTTTCTTAGAAAAACAGGACCCCAGGCGTACAAAGCCCGACGCGTGTCCTAGAGTAAGTGTAATGAACGCGTGTTCTAGAGTAAGTGTAAGGAACGCGTGTCCTAGAGTAAGTGTAAGGAACGCGTGTCCTAGAGTAAGTGTAAGGAACGCGTGTCATCGCGGGTTTAAATGAATAGATAGTCTCTTTCGAGGGCCCATTTTTCATTCCTTCATAAATATTAACCCTTAGTTGGAGGGGCTGGCGTACAGACTACGCCAGTGAGTTATTTCTTGATATTAATTTTCAACTGTTTCTCCCTGAGACCTCTCCCTCCCTCTAACCTAATAGGAACATCCCTCGAGTACAATGCATCTAGCCGATAAATTCAGTCTGACTTCTGCCTTCCAATCTATGTATTTTTTGCATTCGCGTCAAGTCGGCGAGCTCAGTGCACCAGAAACTTGTGCACTGCCATTAGATTCGAAGAAAAGACACTACGGACCCACTCAGAAAAACTGATAAGTTAGCTAGAGGGAGAGGATATTTCGATTCTTTCAATGAAAATTCCCAAACTTTTTATGCATCTTGTGACCAGCTCACGATAGACAAAAAATTGGAGCCCTTTTGTGGAAGATACTCATTTATTCAACATATGCCGAATAAATTTTCTTCTTTTTCTATTTTATCTGTCATTCTTTTTATCCATTTCACTGTATTATGGTTTAATATATGAAGTAATAAACTAAGAAAAATGGGTAGAAATATGAAGCAGAGGGTGGAAAAAAATGACCTGGCGTACTCTATACCCCGCCCATTCCCAAATTGTGCCATACGCTAGCCTCTCCGACGAAGGGTTAAACATAACTGTCTCACGTAACATGATATTTTCTTGCGCATACAACTGTTTCCTGTGCGATTAGAGGAGGGTCACAAGACTTCTGCCTAAAGGAGTGAATTAATAATAACTTAGTCTAACTGCACCTTCGTCACCAGCAACAAAATAATCTAATATATAATCTATGCATCATTGTAATCGCACTGTAAATAACAATATAGGGCAACGAGAATGATAGGAACTAAAATATATACTACAAAGATGAAATTAGAACTCGATTTAAAACCTGAAACCATGACTTATATTACCCAATGTGTAAAATACACACGGTTAAGATATTTTACTTTTACCGCGTTATTTTGTAGTGCTTAAAATGTAAACATATTTATAGATATGGATTATAAACCCCTTGTTTCAAATAAACTAAATCGTAAGTAAAATCATTACAGATATTAGACTAGTATTCCCTTTAGAACAAAAGACAGCGTCATACATGTCTCGAGCGGATGTCAAGAAAGATATTTGCCAGGTGTTCCGAAAGGAAACTTAATCTTGAAGAGAAGCCACAGACATTGTTATGGCACTACACCTTTAATATCATAGGCAAAAAGATAAGGATAACTCCGGTTTAGAGTACAATGTGCCTTCACATGGTGCTGTAGTTAGTAGGATAAACATTCATCCTAGTTTTTACTTGACATATTCAGCTTTTGCAATTATTTGTCCATTTTCATTGTGAACTTTAAATGAGTAAAATCGTCAGAATTTATTTTGTTTATTAAATTATTAGAAAACCTTCATAAGATGCAGGAGTCGTGGTGGGCTCACCGCCGAGTCTTGGCTTCGAGACCGTGGGTTAGAGACTCAATTCTTTGAAAGATCTTCCATTTATGTGGTCCTGGAGCACTCTAAACTTGTCGAATGTCAAAAGTCCTGTTCTTGTCTTGGTGCTAAGGTTTGGAAAGGGAGACGCTAACTCCGGTGTCGTCCTCGTCATCTGATCACCGTTGAATTAGACCAGTTCCGTTCACAAAATGTCATTCCCTCGTGTTGCTTCTGAAAGGAACATTATTTAAACAACAAAATAGTGAAATACAAATTCTTTAAAAATATTTTGTCTATGTTCTGTATTAATATATGAACTGCATTTCAGTATCATAGGATTTGAAACTTGGTGTTAAAAAATATTATAATCATGATATAAGAATATTTATTTTCAATCAGTAAACGCGTAAGTCGAAGTATGATATTTTAATAGTATTTAAAGAAAAGTTATTAGGGTTAAATAGCTCAAACAAATTGCAAATAAGCAAAATATATTAGTAAAAACAAAAAAGGGGGCTTTGAAATTAAATGCGAAACTTTTATACAAAATACCATTTTAAATATATTATCAAATATATCAAAATCAATTTATTTATGCTAAGGACAAAATGATAATCATTTACTGACTTCCATTTTATTAAAGTATGACATAAATTGCTTTTTTATGTTAGTTTTACGTTTTACATTGCTTTACTATTAAAAAAATAAACTTCATATTAGTAATGATATTTGTTTCGTTTTAGCTAAATATAAAAATGTTTATTAAATTGTTTTACATAGCCAGTTTAGGATATTTTAATCAAGCAGTTAAACTGGATCTTATATTAAATATATTATATTTTTCTATTACAAATATTCTTATATAAATGATAAAAGTAATTGTTATATTTGTGGTTGTTGTAACTCTTTCCAAACAAGATACTCTAACATTAAATTGTGAGTTGTTACTTTCAGTTATAATAATGATGAAGAGAAATTAAATATTTCAAGTATAGGAGGAAAAAAACCAAGAAAACGCGAAAATAGCTTGAGGTTTAAATGAACGCTAAGAAATCAAAATTAAAAGAAGCTACGTTTTCAGCAATATATAAGTTTTTAGCAAACATTGTTCTTTTATTTATCACTGGTTATTTTGCACTGCTAGTGTTTAGTCACAGATATATTCATACGGTTAACAGGATTCACATAATAATTATAATGATTTCTTGTTTTTTATTCCCTTGAACGGGTTTATATTGTTTGCAGAATATTTTATGCTATCATTCAATACCTTATGATTCTTTCCATTCAAGATGATTCTTTTGGGAAAATCTTTATTACTAATTACTTATGAAACCAAATAACAGATTTTTTTTCTCAAAACATTGTTTAAGTATATAAATAAAACTTGTTTCCTGCTCAGATGCATTTCTTTTATTTATTTTACAAGTTCTTTCTAGAATGAGGATAGAAAACGAATTACGTAAATTACTTTTCTTTTATTCTTACCCCTTAATTATTTTATATACTTATTTAAAATGTCATTTTTTGTGAAGAATGAACATTTTGCTAATTATCAACAAGCTTGAAGCATTTCAAATAATAGCAAAGGAATATTAATCTATGCAAGTTTAACTGCAAGAAATCGTAATATGAGAATATATTCATCACATACATTATTGAAAATAATATACACAGATCAAAATCTTTTGTTAATTATCATCAGCATTCATTATATTTTTTATATTCAGTGACGAATAATAATATACAATAATAAATTTTGCGTTGCTATTTTTTCTGACAAACGCTTTCAGAAACACGTGCATCCCAAATATGTATTTTAAGTCTGTTTCCCATTGCATAACTACGCCCAGTTATTGCGATAATTTGATTAAAGGAACTTTTGTTTCTATCCAATAAATTTTCTCTAAATCTACGTTTTACAGAACTTTTTTCAAACAGATTTTAAAGCGCTTCTTGATTTAAATATGTTTAACAGAAATTCGGTACTAAAACACAATAAATCAGTATCAGTATTTGTTTCATAAAAGTAATGAAACCTTTTTCTCTTTCATTCTCAATAAAAAGTCCAAAGAAGAATAACTCACTATATATTACTGTATTCACTTTTTCAATGACAGGGCTAATCCTGAAAGCAAATAGAATTCTTCGTGAAAGAATATTTTCTGTGCCCATTTTAAAAGCAATTTTTGAAGAATATCTTTAATTGTGACGTAAGAAAAGTGATGAGTTGTTCTAGAAATATGCAGATCATGTTAGCGCAAAGCATTTGATTCACTAAGAATTGAATTTAAATCTATATACATTGTATAATTCAATACATACACTTATGTTATTTATTTCACAAAATAAAAGTTCATGTTCTATTATGCAACGAAATACATATTAAAAATATATGATTTCTATTAAAGCAAGCCATTACGTTACACTAAAAATATTACCGAATCCTAATATGCTTCCTTCTATAAAGGCTTACCTTGAAGAAAGCAAAGTATTTCCTGATAAATTGGCGACGGAGAGATAAATTAGTTCAAACTGAACAATAATTTGTTGCAATAATATAAAATTGTATTAACCTTGTAATCATGCATAATCGAGCACGTGTTTATTTCCCTCTTTATAGTAGAATAAGAATATCCAAGTAATATATATTTAAAAAATGCACAATGTCACACACAGGAACATAAACATGCGCACTAATGCATATATTGTTTCAAAAACATATGTCACCTGAAATTATCAAAAATCCTTTTTAATAAATTAATCAACAAATCTATATTTTGTTGTTTCTTTAACCATTTTAAACATTTTTAAAATAAATTCTGTAATGAATAATTACGTAATTCTGATTGTTTTAAGAATATAAATTCATTTAGGTTATTAGATTTATCGAAAGGTTTAGTGAAAATTTACACCAACCTTATTTTCTGTATTAAATGTTGGTATACATTAATATATCAAACCAATAATAATACTTAACTAACAGTTAACTTGATTGTTAAAATCACATTATATGGTCAAAATGTTTATTAATACATTTGTAGTTTTTGGTGTTATAAGAAGATAACCAATTTAATAAGAGGTAGTCAAATAGATTTCTATAGACGTTCAATTCAATACCGTCCGTGAGATCAATTTCAATAGTAAATAATGGGTAAATGTTGTATAAACATACTTCCCACGGCCTTAGAAAGGTTTAAGAAAATATTCAATAACCTCTTCAGAAATGACGATTATAAATCATTCTAAGATTCTTTTGTTTTATGAAACATTATAAATTAAAATCTTTATTTTAAAGCTCACCATAAAACTATTTCTTATCTACCGATAAAATCACAATCTGAACGATTTAAGGTATGTGCCTACCTTCGGAGCACTTTTTTTGAAAAAAAGGAAATTTTTATTCAACACTTATGTTTTCAGTTATAATGGTGTATAAAACTGTTAATTCAAATGCCATTTTAATGAACAAATTTTTTTATTTTCCAAATTTTGACCATTTTTGGTCAAAATTTAGTAAAAATTGACGTTTACGCCAAACTTCCTATAACAAATTCTAATGCATGTATTTCCCTTTTTCTTTCAATAATATATTTGGTATACATTTACCTGTGTTATGAAGCAGAATATTTAGTGTACCTCTTAAAGTTACCGAGATATACCAAAGTTTGTGTACGCAACAGCTTTTTACAAAAAAAAATATTGAGATTTTGACATTGAGATTTATCGCAATGTCAAAAAATGAAAATAACAGTTTTCCAGACAACGCAAATAAAGATTTTAAAGTCGCACAAAAAATTATATACATATTTTAACAACTTAAAATTCACAGTATTTGTAAGTTAAGCCTTCTTTGACTTAAATTTAAATCAAAATTAATTAAAAATTAACTTTAAATTTTCTTTCTTGATAATTTTGTTTTTGTTTCGACTTGTCGCTTCGATTTCTTAATTCTCTCAATATCAATTTCTATGTAGTTTTTTTTAATAATTTCTGGTTCAAGTTTGACATTAAGATGGTTAAATACAGTCATCAGCCTTATATTGCCTGAATTGAATAATTAAACTGCTATTTTACTACCTAATAACAGTGTTTCGAGTGAGCGAAATTTTCTTTACGTAAAATATCCCGTAACTAGAGAAACAGTGGCCAGATACGCCTAGAACAATAATAAAAAAATAAATAAAACTTAATTATATATTTAAAAAGTAAATTGTACATTCACATTGTCTAAGAGTAAAGAAATAACTGTTTAGATGAGTTTTTTGCATTTCTATGGCTTAGTTTCGGCCACTTTTTTGACTTCTGGTTCATAATTTAGGCAATAACTTTGCTTCTAACTATCGGAGAAACTAAAGTAAACCATTTTTGGAATCCTAAATGTATGGGCTTTAATACAAAGTAATAAAAAAAATTTCGAAAATTTTCATAAAAACGTCGATTTTAGGGTAGGCACATACCTTACTCAAACGAGACAGCTGAATGTTTTCACTGCTAAGCGACTGTCTGTGAGATAAAAGTGGTTTTACAGTGACAGTATGGAAGGTCATATTGTTGGTTCGTCTATGATTTTGTTCGTTCGTTTTCGCTTTCATTTAACTGACGATCATAAATTATTTTCATTTGCAGCATAAATAAATTAGCAAGATTTATAATTTAATTTTATGTAGGAAAATGAAAAGTTAATTTTTCTAAACAAGGCAAATATAGAGTATTTTAATTGAATGGCTTAGTGAGTAATTATAGATTGCAGAATTTTTAACGTAGGAAACGAAAGAAAATAGAAATTCACATAGAGAAATTTAGTTAATGATGTCGGAAGAGTAAAGCGTTTCAAAGTCAACAAAATTGCGATATTTTTCAAAGCATTTGAGATATTTTGAAAGCCACTTTTATTCTATTCTGAAAACGTGTGTTTCAAAATTTTATTAATTTACTGATACCGTTTAAGTAATAAATTCTATTTTTAAGTTAATTCTTTGTAAAAATTTGAATGAATGAAAACGAAGCGTTTTTTAATATAATAAACTTTTTGATTCAGTACAAATCCCATGATTTTAGTCAATAATCCCCCCTTCAATAGCCTCACTTAAAATAATATGTTTAACCGTAGAAAACCGATAATATATTTAAGCATATTGACGTGAAAAATGTAACAAAAAGTAAAAATTAAAGGATCAAATAATTGTTAGAAAAAATTTATCTTAAGGGGAAATAACAAATTACCAATTTACGGTAAGTAGCTAAAGATAGTTTTATAATGGTGCTTGGCTAATAGAAAGGAAACCGAAACTATATATCATGTTCTCATCGTTTTTTCAGCTTTTCCAGTCGGAAAGAATAAATTTGATAATGACCTAATAAATCCAGCAAGTATACGTTAGAATTATTCATTGATTGTCGTTAGAAATATACGATACTCTTAGTGTGAGCGGCATTTGTTCGAATGTTACTGTCTCGAACTTTGGAGGAAATGTGTTTTATAATGTAGATAATTAATTAGGAAAACCTCCGAACATATCCATGCATTTTTTGATTTAATAAAATATCCAATAAATAAAAGGTTAAAATTATTTTCGATAGTTATAAATCTAATTTGTAGAAAAGTAGTTCAATTTAATAGAAATTATTAAATTTGCACATATAGATTACCCGTATTATTAATTGTAACTTAATGAAACCAATAATAATTGTTTAAAAGTAACACACTTTAGTTCATTAATTTCTATCCATAATGCATTAGCAATGAATAGTTATTTTATGAGAGTTTTATATATTTGTGTTATTTTAGTCAATAGCAAAGAAATTATTTCCCAGTTTACTCTATATAAGTTCCTAGGAAAATTTTTATTCTTGGTTATTGATTCTATTCTTTAGAAGATATACTTTTTTCAGTATATCATTTGCAGGAATATGCGGCGTTAAAATTTTAAAATGTACCTTTGTATTAATAAATATTTTCTCCTTTCAAGCACTAAAATCGATTTAAGAGTTATAGCTTTTATTTTATTTTAGGTTTCAACTTAGCATTTATTGACTTTTAAAAGTAATAGGCAAAATTAACTTCCAAAATCTAACATTTCATGTATTTAAAAACAAAAGAAGAATCGCAAATCGCATTTAATTGACCTTAAAACTTCGGAGCAGTTTCGGTTTCAAAACTTCACTCCTCTGCAATATGCTCCGTATACAAAAGCATATATTTTTATATGCGGTGTATATTGTAGATTATGTTCCACACAAACACCATATGAGTAAAGTGACAAAATTCAGATCTCTTCGAATTGTGAAACAATTTTTTTTATCCCTTCAAAATCCTCTCTATCAGATCCTATACCGGACTTCGATATTTCATTTCTAAACCTAAGGTTTCCGATATAAGGTTGATAAGTATATTACCTTTGCCATAAGTATCTTCTGAAGTATAATCTCTTTTCGAGTAGATGGCGTACTAGTCCTGTATATCTTTTATAATATTACAGTATAATAAATTGTACGTAAGAATTTGTTTTATATTACGAAGAGTTTATAAGATTTTATAATTTTCTCTTTTGTTGGATGTAGATATTTTATCATAAAACGCTAATATAATAAACTATCGTATTACAGTCTAACACACTCATTTATTGCACTATAAATATTTAAATAATAAAATCTTGTTTTAAAAGGTATTAATTTTTTCTCAAAATTCTAAGGGAAGTTAGTGGTATACCATTTAATTCACAAGAAACTGTTCAAAAATTAAAAATTACTCGTTTTCTATTTTTTTGTAATTTTGTGGGAAAATATCATAATTATAATCAGAAATATTGTTAAAAACAATTTCTATTTGTTGCCATTGTATATCGTTTTATTTAAACCTTTATTAAGTTTTAAATGTCGATGTCTCTGGGCACACAAAGCTATTTCAAAAGTTGGCATTTCAAGTAATTTGAAACAAAAATAAAGACCTTTCCATAAATAAGCGCAAAGGCTTGCCAAACATTTTCACTTTTAAAACACTTCCCAACTACAATACACCCCACACATAAAAATCCCAAAAACCGAGTCCAAATCAAACATTGCATGAATAAAGTTACAAAATGCAGCCCTCATCGAAAAGTGAGACCTTTTTATTACCCCTTTAAAATCTTTTCTATCAAATTTTATACCGGACTTTGATGTTTCGTCCCTGTGCCTACGGTTCCAATATCGGATGATAAGAAACCCTGCATCGATCCAGAAGTCTCTCTTTTGAAGAACTTTCTCCTTTCCTGTAGATGGCTCTGCTGTTGAAATAGCTTTGGCCGTGGCTAAAACCAAAGCTCACGCAGCCTCCAAAAGAATATGTTGAGAGGCAGAGAGTTCGATGCAACCAACCGCAGCTAGTGTGCTCAATTGCCATTCCCGGCACGTAGGATGCACTGTGTTTATTTGAGATCATGTTGCTTGGAATTCCGGTATGGATAATATGCAGCAGCAGTGAGTTGGTTTGCTTCAAAAACAAACTCGAGCCCGAGTATGTTCTGTTGTTTTGATTCGATGTGATCGGGACACAGGACAGTTGTTGTTGTGTTAAACTTTTTTCGAACCGTACTTTTATTTGTGGCATTATTTGGTTGTGCGTGTGGAAAACATATTCAGTGCCAGTGAGTGGATTTTAAAGGTATTGATTCATAGTATTTTTTTTATTAAACCTTATTATTTTTCGTGTTAAACATAATAGACTTTTAGCCACATACACGGTAACTTAGTGTTTTATCTGAAATTAGGTAAGAGACCTTACAATAGAATTCAAGAAAAGATGCAGTTCCTAAATACATATTTCTTATCATGAAATATATTTTTCATTACAGTTAGAAATTACGTATAATGAAATATATTATTAATTAGATGCTGAGCTTGAAATTGGAATAAAATCAATTGGATGATTGACGCTGCACAACTTTCTTTCTTTAAGTATTTCTTTTAAATCTTTATGATGTCTGAAATTATTTTAAACAATTTCGATGATGTAAATACCGATTCTTATGATATTTGACTAGTTCAATTTTATAATACATATCTTGCTTCACAATTTAGAAATTTCAATTTGGACATGAGCTCAGATTAATTTTTTATTTAATTAAAATTGCGGTTTTTAATTCACAGTTTTGCAATACGACTAAGTTGAAATTAGCTTAATCTCTTTCCCATACATATGTAAGAATGCTTCTCCAGTTCCCTTCTCAAGAAACCATACTACTTCTGATGTACAGAAAAGTAAACGGTTAAAATTATGAATGTCTTTAATCAAAAACATATATGCATATGATTAAATATTTCATTTATCCATATGCCATTTATCAATTCTGACTTTAAATATATTTTTACACAGATTTCTTCAGGTTATATTTTATTTTAACAAATCTTTGGACGCGAACCGAATCTTGGAGAAATATTGAATATCTTTCGAAACGTGATCCGTATTATATGTAATATGAAAAATGTCATTGTATTTGAAATGCATTCATCCATGAACCTTGAGGAATGCAGGAAAAATTACGAAGTGATAGAGACTTCCTAAAATAACTTGAAGAATTTAAACCTAATGAATATCTTTTTAAGCAAACGCAAATTTTATAATCCAAAATTATATTTTAAAATATCTGTTAACCCACGATTTCTAATCATAAAATCAATAACTCTATTTTAATGAAAAATCAAACCAGTTTTTTGCAATTTAAGAAACAAAGAAACCAGAAATAAAGTATCGAAAGTAGATATTTGATTATTTAGAAGATATCAAATAAATATTTTGAAGTTATTTTGTATTTCACATTTTCATTTTATTTCATCAATTTTTTAATGATGTTTCCTATTCCTCCTTTTTCATAATACATCAATATTTTGATTCTGCTTTGTAATTCTCATTTTCATTTCTTTATTCATTAGAGTTTAAACATGATTAATAATTAATAAATACTCTAAGCAGAGCTCTCTAATCTATTCATTTAAGGATGTGTCTTCAAATAAAAATAATGCTTCTTTCCGTCGTCTTCAAAAATTCATCATACTTCCTAAATTAAAAGTTATTTATTTACTGATATTAGAGAAAAGGTAACAAATCAAAGCAAATACAGACAATTTCTTACTTTTCATAAAATGTTTCATTAATAAAAGAAAAAATAATTTATCCAGAAAATATACATATTTGAAAATTTGCCCCGCTTCATAATTCGTATGTAATATGAAACAAATTTTTAAATCTTTATATCATAAACATTATAACCTTTATAAACCTCAATAAATATGAGACCGAATAATATGTTCAATATATATGCTAACTAAAAAAAATTAAAATTTAAATACATCATACAGCAAAAATATGAAAAAATGTCATTGTTTTAAAAGAATTTACATTTATTTGATTCAGACGAATCACAAGCACTGAAAAATATTTTTCCTTGTGTTTCTATCACTAAGAATGAAATGTTTTATTTGTTTTATTTACCTATAACGTCTAGTGTCATGTTATTTTTTCTCACACGAGGGATTTTAATGATGTTATATAAACTCCTATGTATTTGGAATAAAATATAACAATCTAGTTAGTAAAACAAAATATTTTACTTAACAAACTGAGAGTTAAAATAAATTTATATCTTCAAATAATGAATATGCATTAAGATATCACACCTGGTATATACTACATTGACTTTTTATGAATGAAAAATAAATAGAAGTCTGTGATCAAAGGGTTCTTTTATAAATATTCAGATTTATATCAAGAGATAATAACCTAATTCGTTTCGCATAACAATGAGAATGTTGATTTAAAAGCAGTTCGTTAGAATAACCAAAACAGAGCTTAGATCATAAAATAATGGCACTATGATGAAAAAAATTAATTATAATGATGTCAAAAGAATTAAAATGTACCAAAACAAACTAAAATAATGTGCAATTTTATTTGTCTGAATATTAATCTTTTCGCCAGGGTATATAAATGGTACAAATTTTTTATCTTTGTTAAAGTGAAAAGACATCGAAATTCGAAAGAATTGTTAATCTTTCTAACGTAGCTAAGCTGGAAATTTTTAATTAAACCTCTTGTCTCGGAAAATGTTGAAGTAAGGTTTATATTATTCCTTTCAATCTCAATCCTGGCATTATTACAGTGTTCAATAAAAGCAGCAATTCGGTTTGCTGAAAACGCATTTGGACTGATTCGCATACGTTGAAATAAATGGCGATTAGAAATAATTGACAATTTTATACGAAGAAGTTAATAATAGTTTGGAGAGTTAAGAACATATAAGAGAATGTATAGGAATCAATAAAATTAATGATGGAAGTAATAATTTACATAGTTAGAATTATAATTATGAATAAAAAAATTAAATAATTTTTCACGAATAACTCGAGAAAAATCTTACTCTTTGACAGAGATTGAAATCCTCAAAATGTCATTTCCTTTTTTTTCCTTTTAACGAAGTTAAAATAAAAATAAATGACGATTAGAAATAACTGATAGTTTTATATGAAGCAGTTTCTAGTAGTATGAGATTGGAGAGTTAAGAACATATAAGAGAATGTATAGGAATCAATAATATTAATAATGGAGACAATAATTTACATAGTTAGAATCATGATTATGAATTAAAAAAATAAACAATTTTTCTCGAACAACTTGAGAAAAATCTTATTCTTTGACAGAGATTTAAATCCTCAAAATTTCATTTCTTATTTTTGTTCCGTTTAATGAAGTTAAAATAATGATTTACAGACTCGTAACCATTTCTTCTATTGTTTTATTTCTTTTTGCTGTATTTGTTTAAACACCGGATGCAGTTAAAAGGAACGCTATTAAGCTTTGCGTTAAAGCTCCCTTAAATGTTAAAAGTTTTGGAAATAGCTGATTAAGCATTGCAAAAAAATTGCATAAAGCATTCGTTTCTCAAAAATTAACAATTGCATCATAATTTGTTCAACGTTTTAGAGTTAGTTCAGTTTTCCACGGAAGTCTGCAGGCACTTAAAGAAAAGTTTGCAATATTTAACCTAAAATGTATAAAATAGTGGTTTGGTTTCTGATCTCATCGTCGGGTACAATTACTCAGGTGCAAGGAAAAAATTCCCTCTTAGCATAAAATTATTAACCAGATATTAATTTATTTTGTGTCCTTAAAAGTGTAATCGTAAATTCTGGGAAAAGAATTAAGGTAGTTTTAAAAATCTAATGTCAAGCAAATTTAAAACGATTGTCCTTTCCTAAGATTTTTATATGTTGGCCAGATTCTGGACGTTCAAGTTTTAATAAATGCAGAAATGTCAGAATACTTTCCCGTCAAGAACATTAAATTTAATCACATTTTTCCATTCTGAATTGGCTCGGATCCAAGAAATTGTCCCTTTTTTCGAGGCAGGAAGTGATTAATTTAATTTTTCTACCAAAGAATCCGAAAAAACTCCATTGATAACGAAATGTTTTATCATGAATTTGGTATCGTGGTTTGTTCAAAAGCTGAATTAAAATTCATTTGCCATGCAAGTGACGGACTTCAAATATTTTTCGGAATTTTAAAAAGGAGATTGCTCCTGTTTATATTGGCACAATCATTTTATTTAGTCTTCGGTATAAAATAATTTGAAGTAATATCTGCTTTTAGAAGAATATGATTTAGGATAATAGGTTTATATTTTTTAGGATAGACATTACTAAATTTAGCATTTTAGATGTTAAAAATATGTAGACGAAAGCAGTCTTGAAATTTTAACGAAAATGAATGATGGATGTTACGGTTATTTCCAAACGAAGAAAAAGAAGAAGACTTAAAGGAAGAAAAATAGTAGTTTAAAAATTCCGGGGTTTTCCTTAAAAATAAAGTGTTATCCTTTCGACTTCATCGAAACAAACCAAAAAAAAAGAAATCAACTGCAAAAAATCATATACAATAATGTGGTCAGATACAATTTTGTGTAGGTGATATATAATCAAATGATTCCGATCTTCATTATTAAGAATACACAACAAAAACCTTCGGTGAATAAATGTCCTAATTTAAATAACTATTCCTTTATTCGACATGAATAACAACAAGCATGCAAACAAATGTTTGAAACATGGTGCTTCCCTTATTTTTCTACCATAGTGAAGTAAATGTATTATAGAAAACTATTTCTTCTTTTTACCGATTTTCCAGAACGCCCAGATCTACATTTTTTGAGTAAAAGCAATATTCAAAATTTTAGCCTATTTAGTTCTCTGGGGTTTGAGCTATTATCTTGTCCACAGACACTAAAATGGACGGAAAAATGTAATTCCAAAAACGGTATTCTCAGCCTATGGATATTAGTTCTAAAGCGAAGAGATTCATGAAATCTTATATCGAGTTTCTTAACTATTACTATATCTATAAATATTTTGTAGACGAGAGAATAAAAGGGGATTACATCAGCATATTATTTCCGAGGCAAATTCTGGAAGCATAACGATACTGTTCGATCCAAGAAATTCGTTTTCTTTTTATATTTTTTAGGAGATCCTACATTTTCCTTGGCTATAAATGAAGAAATCATTTGAGAACTTGATACATTCTCTTCTTCTTTACAGTTAATCCTAAATGCAGCACTTATTGAAAGCTTTAGAAGATATTACATCTCCTACAGTAAAGATTTATGATAAAGACAAGCAAATTCTCGTGCAATGTTCAATTATAACAGTATCTGCAAGTTTGGCATTTTTGGTTTATCAAACATTTTCTACTTCTGTCGAAAATGTCTGATAGATCAAAAATACATCGTTTTTGTAAACGCAGCACAAATATTCGGAAAAATACAGATGTTTTCTTAAAAACTCCCAAATTTTCCAGCCTGTTTTTTGCTTATAACATACAAAAACATGCTAATATGTTAGAGAAGCATTGTGTAAAAATTTGGAAAAAAAATTTGAATATTAGAGAAAATATGAGTAGTTATAGTAAATAATATTTTACTGCGCATGCCCAACTTTAACCAGATATGTAGGGAAACTTATGTAAAACATCCAGTCAAATATCATTAAGGTTTAGAAAGATATCAGCATTGCAGTGAGCATACTTTTTGCTTCCCTCTAAGAGAGAAATAAAGCGATGGGGGGTTTTCCACAAATGGATATGTTAAAACTTAAATTTTCGAATAATTTATAGAATTTAATAAAGATTGAACATGATGAATACCCAGATATACTTATAAATAAAATTCATAATGTAAATTGCAGTTCGACGATTACTATTTGCAGATTGAAGTTTAAAAAATATCAATTTGTGGAAAACCCCTCATCTTTTTATTTCTCTTAGAGGGAAGCAAAAATTCTGCTCACTTCAATGTTTATAACTATCTAAATTTTAATTATATTTGGCTGGGTTTTTTTTATAAAAGTTGCCCTACATATCTGGCTTTGAAGTTATGAAAGAAAAATTACGCTATGTCTCGCGCATGCACAGTAAAATATTATTTACTACAAGTACTCATATTGTCTGTAATATTCAAAAGAAAGTTTCCAAATTTTTACACAATGCTTCTCTAACATATTGTAATTTTTCTGTAAGTTTCATGTAATATAACAGGAAATTCTACATGTTATAAGCAAAAAAAGGCGAGACAATCTGGGAGTTTTAAGAAAACATTTCCATATCTTCCTGAATATTTGTGCTGCGTTTACGAAAATTCACGTAATTATTACACACATCAAACAAAACCATTGCTGCAAGTTTCGTCTCGTTATAAGCTTTCTTTGAAGCGGGGTGGTCCAAAATAACTTTCTTCTTCATCAATTTGTAGACGGCCCCTAATTGCCTTCATGACCGAATCTTCTCTGTGAAATGTGAGTTAGAGTCTATTATTACATGGTCGAAGTTCAAGGGCAGTCAGTTTAGCCTTTCAGGAGAAATTTTAAAAAAATGAGAAAATCCGAAAGTATCCGGATATTTTTTATCAAAAAGTGTACACTGCCTGGCAAAAAAAAAAATCGGGACGTGAATTCAAACTTGCAAATTCTAAAATGTCAGAGAACGCATGAGCATTGAAAAATTTGCATAATTTGCGCTCATTACCTCCTGTAAACAGAGTAAAAGTAGCGTGCAATATATTATTCCAAATTTATTCCAATTTTTGGAATATATTGGAATAATATATTATTACAATTTTCATGATACTGGGCACATATACTTCTCATAGGCTGACTAAAAGTAATGTATTGGTAAATAAACACTAATCCAATTCCTTAGAGGAGGGTGGGGCAAAATATTAATAATACATGTAAACTCTTGCAACGATTGACATGCTGTTCGATATGGCTATGCAGATTTTAATGAAATTTGGTGCATATGTCTGTCAATGGCTGATAAAAAAATACTCTATAGGTAAATAAAAGCTTACTGATTCCCCGAGGGTAGGATAGGTATAAGTCTTTTAAATTCATATAACAAATGGGCCGATTGACATAAAAATTGGTACGGCTGGGGAAATTTTGATGACACAAGGTTATATATGTTCTTCACAGGCTGACTAAAATTAGTGTATTTTCAAATAAACGCTAATCCAATTACAATTTGCTATTTTGATGAAACTTAGTAAGCATGTTCCGCATTACCGACATAAAGTACTATCCAAACCCAGTCCCTTAGTGTAGTTTGGAGCAATGTCTCCGAAATGCAGGTAAAAAATAGACTGATCGAAATAAAACTTAATTCGCAGGTTTCAATAATGTCTAACTAAAAATACGGACGTGTTAAATAGTTTCTGTTCAAACCTCTAGGCACGTAGAGACCCTCTAAGACATGTATGCATGTTCGTTTAGAACGTCTGGAGCAATTTTCTCAAAGCATGTTTCTTTAGACAATTTGTGGAAATTTTAGTTGAAAAAAGATGTGTCAATACTATTTCTGACAAACCCTCTAAGAACACTTTCCCGAATAATATTCAGGATACCTCTCACCAGACCTTTTGCACGATTGTAGGGCAATTCTTTTTATTCACACCGAATTGTTTTGTTCTGATAAAAAATGTATTCAATGTTAAAATGTCTAAATTTGACATTTCTTGTTGTTCAGTCTCATAGAACGTGGCATATAAAAAGAATAGATAATTCTGTAAGCCACAGAAGGGAAATAAAAGGGAATACCTTCGAAAGAAAACATTCGCGAGTGGAAAATTATCATACAACCAGTTGATCCATAGCGGCTCTGATGAACACCGTATTTGATATCTGTGTTTCAGTTTTCCAAAATCACGCTACCTAAGAATGTAGTTCTGTTCAAAACCTTGTCTTCTATTGCTAAGACAGAAAAATTGAAGATAAATTTTATTCATTTTAATCCATGTGGTTATTTGTTAATTATTTTTAACTTAACAATCAATTGTTATAAGTTTATTTCGATTGCACCATCTTAATTTATATATTTCAGGAAATATTAAATCATATTTAAAGAACACGTAAGACAGTAATTATAAATGATATGAGTGTTTTAAATAAATATATATTAGCATTCTTTTTAATTCCTTATTAAAAATTACTTTACAAAATACAAGACACAATTTGTAGACTATATGATTGATATTCAGGACATCTGACATCAGGCTTTTTGTGCAATTTTAGGGGAATGCTTTTTGTTCATGCAGAATTGTTCTGTTCTGGCAAAAATGTGTTCCATGTTAAAATATCTAAATCTGACATTTTTCAATAATTACTTTAATTTCTTGTTATTTTTGCTGATAACAATTAATCAACTTAATACGAATGAATAATGACCTTCTTTCTTTCCTCCTATAGAAGGTAATATATAAAAAGAATAGATATCTTTGATTATAAATATGACACTGTTCATCAACATTATTTTAACTGTCAAACGAGATTTCAAATATTTAAACTATATGATAGATCTTTAAATTGTATTAATTGCTATTAAATCTTGATAACTTTGCTTGGCAAAAATGGCATTAAGCATTAGGTGTTAAGCATTTCTCTCATATATATATATCTATTTAAACATGTCAAATTTGACGGGAAATCTCTCGAATGAAGAGGCAATTTGCATCCGACATACCATGAAGGGTGATTTTCTAGTTTATCAATATTTGTTGATCGATTATGTGTATTAATGCATTAAACAGAGACTATTTGAGAACAAACGGAAAACACAGAGTATCAGAAAATATAGAGCCGTGAAACTCTCATTTGGAGATCGCATTGTTTGGTAAAAATAAGATTTGTCCAAAAAATAACTAAGATTATTATATTTCGCTGTAACAAATGCTCTACGATTATGTGTATTAATTTATACAGAGGCTATTTGAGAACAAACAGAGTATCAGAAAATATAGAGTGCAAATCTCATTTCTTGAGATCGATTGTTTGGTAAAAAATAAGATTTGTCCAAAAAATAACTAAGATTATTATATTTGCCGTAACAAATGCTCTTACGATTATGTGTATTATCATATAGCAGAGGCTATTTGAGAACAAACAGAGTATCAGAAAATATAGAGGCGTGAAACTCTCATTTGGAGATCGCATTGTTTGGTAAAAATAAGATTTGTCCAAAAAAAATAACTAAGATTATTATATTTCGCTGTAACAAATGCTCTTACGATTATGTATTAATACATTAGCAGAGGCTATTTGAGAACAAACAGAGTATCAGAAAATATAGAGGCGTGAAACTCTCATTTGGGGATCTTATTGTTTGGTAAAAATAAAATTTGACCAAAATATAACTAAGATTATTATATTTCGCTGTAACCAATGTTCTTATGATTATGTGTATTAATACATTAAACAGAGGCTATTTGAGGATAGAGTATCAGAAAATATAGAGCCGTGAAACTGTCATTTGGAGATCGTATTGTTTGGTAAAAATAAGATTTCTCCAAAAAAATAACTAAGATTATTATATTTCGCTGTAACAAATGCTCTTACGATTATGTGTATTAATACATTAAGCAGAGGCTATTTGGGAACAAACAGAGTACCAGAAAATATAGAGGCGTGAAACTCTCATTTGGAGATCTTATTGTTTGGTAAAAATAAGATTTGTCCAAAAAATAACTAAGACTATTATGTTTCGCTGTAACAAATGCTCCTGCGCAATAACATTAGCGATATCTATGGCAGTGAAGCTCTGACGTTAAAAGACTCAGAACTATGAGTTGGCGGACTAAACAACTGAAAATTTCCCAAATCCTAAATCCCTATGCAATTGAAATTTTTGTAAATATGTAACCTTTGTGTGTTAATGTTTGTGTTCAGTGTTCGTAACAAATCTCAAATGTTTCCCAAAAAAGCTATCCAGTGTTATTTTGGTTTCCAAATTGAAGCCGGGCATTAGCTTAGTTTTTATGATGTATTAGACTAAGCTAAATGCCTAAATGCCAAATTTGACACATTTGAATGAAAATATCAATTGACTGATAACAATGACTTCTTTTTCATTAACTCTTTAATCCCGAGGCGATATTTTTCTTCTAGCCCCTTTAAAACTTTTTTGGGAGGAATTGAGATTGGGTGGTTATTTACCCCATCACCCCACTCTCTGTTATAACCTTCCCTTAAGGCGCACGGAAATGGGCTGCGGTTGGCAAGGATAATTGGACCGGACCCCCTATCTCGCTTATCTCCGAAGCCATTTCAGAACCTCACCTCCCCTCAAAAGAAGGCAACCGCCTCAGACCGGCCTTTGTCGCTGTTAAAGGGATATATTTAGACCGCCCGAGACCGCGTCGCTCGGTGTGAGAGGGTTACGCTATGTGCGCATGACTGAATTACCTTAATAGATTAATAATAAAATTTAGAATGCATTAAATGAGACCAACCATGAAACAAACAGATCACGAAAACTAACTGAAAATATACACTTTAACAATTGTTATTAGTTGATATTAATCTATTGCTATAATTAACCACAAATGCAAACAACTTTGCACCGTCTAACAAAGGATTCATAATATTATCAGAAAATGCAGATTTCTAAATATTTATTCATTAATAATATGCAAAAATAAATAAAGCAAAATTAGCGGAATTCTAATGAAACTTCTATTGTTTAAAATTAATTTCGTAAATACAAAATATTAAATATTTCCAATTGTGTTTGGTCAAAAAGACAGTTTTTCTCCCACTTATCTTGAGCCACTTATTCAGAACTATCACTTAAGCGAAACTTAAGATTTTTAAATGCATATGGACAAGACAAATGCGAGGGAATTAAAAATAATGTATCGATGTCATGAAAAATTCTTAACTTTCCTCGGATTCATTAATAATTCCCGTGTAAACAAAGCCTGAAAGCTTTTAAATTTATTTGCTGAGATTAACATCAGGATCTCGTTAAAGAATTTCTCTCTTCTAATGAGCTTAACAGTTCTCTTTCATATTAATACGTTCCGTTACTTATTTGTTTTTAAATTTCCACACAAACACTTCTTCACAATTAGAGCTTTGGGGACTTATCCTTCTTACTAGTATTTTGTTGGATTTAATTGCATTATGTAAAATTCGTATGCTTAATTTAACACTGGAACAGCTAATTTGCTACATTTTCTCTGCGCAATTCTTTATAGGTTATCCGACAAAATAACATGGTTTGAATTAATTACTATTTAATTACTATACGCAGACTGCTAATTAAAATGTCATTTGTTTCGTTCTGGCCGATATGCTAGCACAATTACGAATATTTAAAGCAATTTTTTCAATTATGTTCGTCTTGTACAATCTAGAATTTTATTTTTGGAGAATTTTTATGTTTTATTATTTATTTAATTTTAAAACTTTAAAGTGTCACGAATTTTACTGCTATAATGCAACAATTTTTGTATATAGAGTGTTTTATGAATATATTTAGCTTTAACTTATCTTTTAAAACTGAAACAGTTTTCAGTTCTGGTGTTCCTTTCAGATTAAAAGACAAAGTTGTCAACTTAAATGTAATAAAAATCCAATTTTGTAATTTAAGGTGTTATTTATTTTATTTAATAAATAAACACTCGATTGGATAAAAATGGATTTTAAAAAATAGTATGGTACTCAAAATATAATAAGTATATAATTGAAAATATAATTTTACGCTAATACTTAATAAAGTGATCTATTCAATAAAGGATTTCAAAGTTTGAGCACTTAACGTCTACTTCAGCATCAAACAATACTTTTTATTTGATATTTATTTTTATATCGTTAGAGATGCGTTTGTAATTAAATGTAGAAATCCCTTTACGATTAAAATTATGTAAAAAATATTGCAATAAATTGTTATCCATTTTATTATCTAGCAAAAGCTAAAAATAACAATGCTGAATCATTAAAATAAGTAATGTCTGAAATTATACTTTTGCTGGTATTTAATTAAAATGCTCTTTAATAATCAAAAGTTCTAGGAAATGCAAATTACAACTTTATTTGAACTAAGCAGTTTGATAATAAGCTGCCTGAGGAATAGGTGCTAAGAAAATACTTAATTAATTATTGTGTGCATTTTTTCACCTTAGTTTATTTTATTACAATTATAGTTTATTCTATTAAATATTTCATAGTTATTTATATTCGAATAAAATTTATTTACGGAAAGGGCATAATGAAATTCTCGACTAAAAAACTAAAAAAGAATTTTAGATTTTGCCAGTTATCTGTTATAAAAGAAGACATTTTCTGGTTAAGCGGATGACATTTATTATAATAAGACTGTCAATTAATATCATGCGTCATAGAGAAAAAGCATTTATCGCAACATTCAGCGTAGTGCAATTTTTAAAATAGAAATCTTTTTATTAGCTGGTTACATGGAATAAAAGCAAAATTTTATCTGTTCATAGACTAATACATTTAATCTACACAATTTTAGAAACAAAATTTTATAAGCATAGTAAAAAGTAGATTTTTCTTTTCTTTTAATTAATTTTTCAATTCATAATTCAGTATTTTAAATATCATGAAACCATAGAAACATATTTTAAAAGATTCGCTATCAGAGGGCGCCACTTGTAAGAAACCAAAATTTAATTATATGTATCAATTAAGTGATAAAAAAATTCCGCAAATAATAAAATAGTGTATTGTCACTGAGATTACATAAATGTACAGAATTCAAAAATTCCAGAACATTAGAAGGTGAGAGAAAAATAAATTGCAAAATTCCATCATTACAAGCGTAAAACAAAGTAACTTAAATAAAATTACATAAAAAAAACATGCAATTTCTATTTTTTCTCGGATAATATTTCTTTATATTTCTCATATGGCCGTTAATATCATTGCAATACGAAAATTTCAGGCATTTTCATGGAATATTAAACATATTTTCAACACTAATATCACGAAAGTTATCTTTTACCGAAATATTACCTTTGATTATGATAAAAATGATTTCGAAGGGAGAGGTTTCAAGAAGACTTCAGCTACGTACTGGATAACAGAAAAAAATAAGATCATGGACAAAACAAACTTTTTTTGTATTTTGACCTTTTTCAAAAAGGTAGGGAATTGCCCAACGAACCAATAGATTCAGCTTAATTAATTTATTTTAAAAGATTTTGATTTTCAATGGTTTCCTTATTGCTCCTTGATTCTTCTAATATATTTGATATTTCGTTAGTCCATTCCAGATATGTTATCCAACAGATCTTATTTAGATCTGTTGGATAACTGTTGAAACTTGACTGAAATAACTGTTCAGTCTTTAAAGTACTAACTTTTTATTGGAAAGATTTTGTAAAAGGAATTCGATAGATAATGATTTTAAAATGAGAACCTTCAGGAAAATCTCAGCAGATCAACGGAGGCATAAAATTGTCTGATGTAGATTCGTTTCTTTCCTATGCTTGAAAATGACTCATTTATAACATTTTTAAGTTTAACAAGGTATTTCGATTTATTCTTGTATACAGAATCTTTCATATAACCCCAAAGATAGAAATCGCATGGATTAATATCAAGTGAACAAGGCGGCCAATGAATTGAATCGGGATAATGATTTGGATGTTAATAAGTGAAAACTCTCGTTAAAAACCCCCGTTGAAGGTTTTGGTCAGTTTTTGAAAGTTTTAGACCAGTTTTTAACAATGAAAATACGATCCTTGGTTGAATATGGCGGTTTCGAAGACATTTTGAAAAAGAGTGGAAGTGACATTTAATGGTTTTCACTCATACCATCTCATTGCAACGTTCATAACAACATCAAGTGAAGCTCTGTGAATTTGTAGTTCAAAGTGTAGGTTAATAAAATATCATACAGTTGCCATCATTGAAGTTTTTCTTTAATGTTGTTTATCTATTTTGTTTGTCCTGAAAGGCCTACAGTGTATCCGCCGCCATCTAGAATTATTTGTGAGTGATTCTCTCAATATCCAAATGCACGTCGGTCGTTTTTTTCAATTTCCAATCGAACTGCTAAACAAGCAGAGAAGTGGTAGGAAGGGAAAATGCGTGGTGGGCGGCGGGATATGTCTTAACTACCGCCAACACAAGCTGGTCAGTTGGAGTTAAGTGTTATCAGTTGCATAGTGTTATTCGCTTTTTTAAAGCAGAAGGTTGGTTTGTGGAAAAAGATCAAGAAAGCTGTTTCTTGTCAGAATTAACGACGAATGCGAAAAGCCATTCTGACTTCTGGAATTGTCCTCATTGGTGACAACACCCGCCCTCACAATACTGTTGACACCCATCAGTTTCTGGAGCAGTTTAAATGGGACTTGTCTGATCACCCGACGTATATCCCTGACTTAGCAACAAGTGATTTTCATCTCTTCCTTGAGTTGAAGAACTGGCTAGAGGCCAAAGCTTGCAGAAAAATGAAGAGATTAGAAGCAACATTAAGGTCCATCTCACATAATTGGCGGGAACGTTCTTCGAAGAGGGGATCGGAAACTTGGTCCACCTATATGACAAATGCCTGAATCTTCACGGCTATTATGTCGAAAGGTAAACATGTTTGAACATATTATTTGGTAATAAATTCATTTTGTTCTCAACTTTTCTGTTTTCTTATGGTTCATGGTAGGTTGGAAAAAAACGAACCTCGTATTTTAAGTTTAGTATCATCACTCGATACAAATGTCTGCAAATTATGGAAACGTAAATAGATGCATTCTATAAAAAAGCATCTTTCATCAAATCTGCATGAGCATAAGGATTGTCCGATATCCTTGTATTCCTAGGCTAAAATTCGCAGTCCACTGTGACATCCAGATAGCTGCCGCAAAAATAATTTATGTAGAATAAAGAATTTTCAATAATATTTTACAAAATTATTCAATTTTCTTAAATCGGTATCTTCTGGATATTACTATTAGTTCATAAATATTAAAACTTTTCGTTTTCGATTAGTAATAATACTTTCCCTCTTTATCTTCCTATCTTTCAGTTAAGCCTTCCTCTTTCTGCTTGCCACCTTCAGCTTTTATTTAAATACATCACCGGGATTTTCTTCGTGAATTTATTTTCTTCATGAATTTAAAGAAGTGAACTCACCACGGATTGAACAGAATACAGTAGTCGGGGGGTACAATCTTTCATCTCGATTCAAAGGAGATTTTTTCTGTGAACAATGAAATAAAATATTCCATAATCTTTTTACAGAGTCGAAATCCGATTTTCTTAAATCCGTGATGTCTTATACTTGAATTTATTATAAATCAGTTATTGTAATGACACTAACATAATGACATCTTCGAGATACAAAGATAATTATTTCATGAGGTATCATCCATTTCCGAAAAGTTTATTCCACTGTCGGACAGTCGATGACTCGACCACTATAATAGACATAAAATCCATTTCTCACTTTTTATTAGATAGCTTAGTTAGTTTTGCAGGTGACTGACGAGACTTCGAAGTCACTCAGTCCAACTGCCTCTATGCAACAGTTGCTTGAGGTGCCTTTGTCAATATACTCCCTCTTAACCGGCTTAAATGTGACCGAGGGTAAGCCGGTTAAGCGAAAATCCGGTTAAACCGGAGAAGTGAAATAAATTAAAATTCGGATTATTTGGCTTATAAATAAATACACAATTAAAACATTGCCTCATTTTATTCAATGTATTAAAGTATTATAAGTTCAACCAATCACCACAATCGTTTGGTAGGGGACACCTGTGCCCTTCTATTGTCAAGGTCAAAAAGTTACTGTCAGTTACTGAGCCGTATTCCACTCCCCCACCCGCCCAACTGTCATATTGACATTCCGGGACCACCCCATGTCTCAAATACGTGTGATACCGACATTAAATAACGAAACACGTGTTTTTTTTATTTTTAGCTATTTTTTACATTTTAAAGATAAAAAAAATCGGCCGGTTAAAGCGGAGATCCGGTTAAGGTATCCGAGCACGTTCGGAGCACTTTTTTTTTAAATTGTGAAATAGAAACACCAAAATATGTTTTTTAGATTCGAATTTCATAAAGATTAATATTAGAGGTCGATTTTTGAGTATAAATTATTAAAAATTTACAAAAATCTTAAATTTCTGCTGCTTTTTAGAGGAAATTCCCACAAACTTCAAACATGCTACAGGTCAAACTTTTGTAATAATTCAAATAAAATTAACACTAAAATAAACTACAAACTATGGACTAGTCCTTGTACTAGAATCTTAACATTCTTTGGATAAATCAAAATTTTAGAGCTAGTTGAACAATCATTATAAGATTTTCAGCAAATTTTTCATGTCATTTTTCGGATAAAAGACCATAATTAAAAAAATATTGCTACAATATACATTATTCTAGTACATTCACTAGAGACACATTTGAAGAAAGTGTTCACAAAATTTCAAAATAATCGAATGATAATATCTTGAGTTATTATGTTTGAAGTTTGAAAAATATGTATAAAATTTAATTTTGAGAAAAATCAAATTTTTTTTAGTTTTTCCTCGCGCTCAAATTATGTATCTAAACTTTAAAAAAAATTCCTAAAAATATACTGACATCATATTAACTTGAAAAAATGCAGTTTAAAAGAATTTTTGACAGGTTTCTGTCCCATTAAATGACAACTTTCGGTTAATTAAACGCCCACTTCCGGTTTTCGATTTGTTATAAAACAATTAATATCTCATCTTCTAATTAACGTACCGACAAAAGTAAATATGTTTTAGAAAGGTAAATGAATGAACTATCGAAAACATCAAAAATTAAAAAATTGGAATTTTCGTCGAAAATCGACTTTTCAACGTGTTCGGATACCTTAAACGAAGTGCGGTTAAGAGGGAGTCTACTATATAAAGAACAAACAAAACTATGAATTGAGTTAGACTTTCTTTAATATTCTTAACCAGAGTTTGTTGCTAATTCCATATTTTGGGAATTTTATTTCAGTTAAATTATCTTAAAGTCACGTTTTAACTCTATCGATACGGGACCGTCCCATACGTCCCTTCAAGGAAAAGACGGTAGCCGTTCGAAACGTCTGAATGTCACTCTGAAATATCCACCCCCTTGCGTTAAGTGTGATTGATTTCACACCCGCGGCGCGTGATTCCTTCGCTAGAGTGGCTGGCCTAGATGTGTTTGGGGAAAAGGGGGGGTTTTCTTAGAATTCGGACAGTGCCAGCTGTCATTGCGGTTTCTGAGGGGGAAGTGAATTTCCCTTATCTTTGATAGAGGAACTCATACACGAAGGAAGTTTGGTGGAATCGGGTTTCATGCCTCGATCCCTCTGGCCAGGAAGGCGATACATCTTACCTACAGGCCTTTCTAATTTTAAAAAATCAATTCGTTACATTGCATTAATGTTTTTCCGCAAAAATTACCATATGAACTTTATTTTGGCAGTTCGTGTCATGGAGATGGTATTACTATTAATAAATATTTGTTACTGGGAAGCGATTTAAGTTTTCTCATAGAGACTGGTGTTTCAAGATGCTGTTATTTCGTTACATTGCATAGAAGTGCTATAAAGATTCACAAGTATTGAAACTTAATGATGATACTTAGTGGCTCTTTAATGCTTAAAGATTAATGAAGGTTTCGTTTTTGATTTTACTAAAGTGCTTCATAAGTATCGGAAAAGACAAAGTAATTAAAATATTCGACAGAATTTAAGCGAATTATTCTGCAAAAATCTAAAAAAATAAATAAGGCAGTTTTTTTGCTTATCTAAAACTTTGAAACTAGTTTTCCCCTAACGAATTTAATTTTTTTTAACAGGGATATTGCTTGAAACTAACTTAAGATGGTTTTCTAACTGTATTTTGTCCTCATCAAAAAATTATTTTTGGAGTTTTATTTCATGATGTTTAGATTTTCATTTTTAATGGTAATGAAATTCCAAAAAAACTGGTAGGACAAACAGAACAATGAATTCGACATTCGTCAAAAGATTCTCTCTCCAAATAATTAAAATTACTTGACAAAATAAATTGACCAAATACAATTGAAGATATTCAATATGTTTCGTAGAGTAACTAAATCGGTTTTAAGTTTTTAAAAAGTATTCTTGTAAGCCGAATATAAAAAGATTTTGTATGGTAGAAAATCTAAAATTAAAAATGTTTATTATTGTCTTAACCCTTTGAGGACGATTGTGCGCTAGCTACTCATAGCGAACGTCCTCAGTGGGTTAATAAATGTTAGAGGTCATTTTTTGACATTTCTGACTGAAAGAGATGATTATGGGATAGATTCAGTAAAAAATGAAAGTCATTTATATATATACAATGGCAAGTGCATTAATAGGTATCAATTACTACTTTGTTATGGGAATTTAGATTCCCTGGCTTTATGTATGTTCCACCGTACAAGTTAAAAATAACAACCACTATGAAATTAAAGAATCTTCAAGTCGAAGACAAACATTCCTTTTGTAAGAAATGCCTTAAGCCTGAAAAATGATCTGGGTTTTTCATTTCCCTGAACTCTAGGAATGTCGCTTCGATTTAGAAGCAAGAAACCGCACAGACGGAAGAAAATCCAAATTATCTTGAGACTTGTTTCTCTTGCTTCTTTCGAACATAAAATGTAAACAGACGCATAAGATGGACTGGATGCTGTTTACATTTCGTGTAGTTTAGTTTGAATCGAAATTTCAAAACAAGACCGCTTTTAAGAATCTTAAACCTTTTTGTAAGGAAATCACAGGTTGAAGTTTATTCAAATTTTCACTTCAGTTTCATATGTTATGGCGTATTCTAGGCACATTTTAGGCATCTAAAGATGCGCTACATTACTAATAAGAATATATTTGTATAAATGAGTTTATAGAATAGATTTCAAAAGTGTTTGGTGAAGTTGACTTTAAAAACGTTTAGATAAGAAAAATATTTAAGGATGAAAACTTTGAACGAAGTAAACTGTTTAAAACAGGCAAATGAAGTAACGCAAAGTAAACAAAATTAAGAATTGGGAAAGGATAAGATGTCTACTATTTTTTGCAATACTTACTTAACTGTGTAGCTCGTTTTGTACAGTGTTTCACAGAAACGAAATAAATGCAATTTTTAAAAAAAATTTAGGTATTTGTAGCATTAGAAATTTTTATTTAAGTTTTGAACAAAATTATTAACAAAAACAGTTTTAACGTCACTTAATACACCTAATTGTTTTATTTAAAGTTATACGATGGAATTGAAATATAAAATAAACAATGTCAATTCACTTTCAGGGTATCATTAATTTATTGTATTGAATGCTGCATTTCGTAACGAAATTTTTGATCTTAAAGTCTGAAGAATCCACTATAAAGTGAAAAAAAAATTGGTAAAACAGTCTAGAAGGAAAATGCTAATTTTATATTTTAATAGTATTATATTTTTAAAATAAAATGCTTTATATTAAGTCAATTAAAGATAATCTAATATTTTAAATGCATGACTCTTGTAAATAAATAGTCAAAATTATATCGACTAGAAAAATGGAACTAGAGATATTTTATCATGATATTTTGAGGAATTTTAACTTCTGAATTATTTTACTAGGAATAATTAATTGAGGATAAAATTCAAAAATTTCATTTTAAAACTCAGATAAGACTTTCTGTGACTGAATCAGACAAGAAAGCATCTTTTATGACAATTAGTGCAAGAAAATTTGTAAATCATTACTTATTTTTTCAGACCACGGTTTAGGCCTTCTTGTATGTCCACCATGCAAGTTAAAACTAATGGCGCTTCTAGAAATAATGAGCCTTCATAGTTAAGGGAAACTTCCTTTTCTTACGAAACACTTTAAGCCAGAAAAAATTATCTACGTTTTTCATTTCCCTAAACTCTAGGAATGTCACTTGGATGTAAAAGGAAGAAACCGCGTAGACGGAAGAAAACGCAAATTCTCCAAAAACTTGTTTCTCTCGAATACAAAATGTAAACAAAAGGCGCACAAGAGAGATAAATGTTGTTTACCTTTTGAATGCCTTTTCTTGATTCAAAGTTTAAAAACAAGGTCGCTTTCAAGAATTTAAAAGCTTTTCAGAATTCGAAAATAACATGTTGAAGGTTATTCAAATTTTACTTAAAGGAAGTTTTTATCCTTCAACGCATATTATTAAGAATGGAATGAAAATTTTAAGTTAGTTTATGTTTACAATAAATCATTCTTGCATGAAGAGGAATTTAAGAAAAAAAATTTAAAACGATTTCTGCCTGAGTTAAATCTTCAAACAAGTTTACCTAAAGATCGCAAAATAGTTATAAAACATTTTATTGAAACAAATATTTTTAAGTGAAAAAGGGAAATGAATAAAAGGTAAATAAAATAAGATTTATGAAAGAAATATGTCGAGTATGTAGCTTCAATGTCTATGCGAACACATTTTATAATGTACGAAATAAATGTAATTCTCTTTATATATTTGGCAACGTCTTTGTCAATAAAAATGTTCCAAAGGATTTGACATAAATCAACGCATCTAAGTCTTAAATTATATAAATATTTTTTTACGACACGCAAAAATATTTGTTCAAACCATAATCAGTAACATACTTAACGCTTCCTTGATATGGATATGCATTTTATGCAGATACCGGGTACTTCATAGATTCGTGCAAACTTCAAAATTCATAATAAAAGAAGTAATGCTCGAAAAAAATTTCGGTTTGCGTGAATATGATCAGAGGGACATTGAATTTTTTTCCATTAAAAGATGATTCCAAAAGTAACAGAAAGAGGGTGCTCACACGTCACACTGAGACGTTTTATGCAAATCAGGCTAGCAATAAAACACCTGAAATGGATTCGTCATTCGATACCGGCATCTTGCTATCGTTACCAGATCGAGCGTTGGTGGTTAAACTTTTCTGCAAGAATGGTGAATCCACAACTATCGCATTGCGAAAGTTTCGCAATGCAATAGTTGTGGATTCAGTTGCTGTTGTTCAATAGTTTTGGAAACCGAAATTTTTTCGGAGTTTTACTTCTTTTATTATGAATTTTTGAGGTTTGCACGAAATTATGGCGCACCCGGTATATGCAAAATGTCATGTACAATGCTAATGCATATATGCATAATTCCATGTACAGTGCCAATGCATATATGCATAAGACCATGTACAATGCCAATGTATCTATGCATAATACCATGTGCAATGGCATTGCATATACTATGCCATATATATCGATGGGGAATCAGACGCCCTCACGTTTGTTGTAGCTTGAAATTTTCGAGAGTGGGATGTTGCCCCAAGTGTTTTCTTCTTCAGATTGTGTTCAAGATTTCCCGTTCACAAACAACCCTCGTGTAACTCAAATATGAGATGTTAGTCAAAACTAAACCAAACCCAACTCTAAATCTATCAACGTAGAGCTTATAAATATCTTGATGTCAATTTATCTAACGCCATAGTCAGGAGATGAGAAACTCTGCGTGAGCCATCCAGTATCAATTGCACGACGCAGAATTTTTCCAAGATTTGAGCTGCACACCCCCTGATTATGCATGAGCATGCACGCACGTAGCCATAAATATTTTGTGAATCCAATTTTCAATGGATAAATTTCTGTTTTTCAGCACAAAATGTAAATAAATATCACACTGCATAACTCGATGCTGTCTACCACTTGATAATTTTAGATTTTGAAGTTTTCAAAAGTCATTGCTTTGAATTAGCCGATTGTAATGATTTTCAGAATTTTGAAGCAAATGAAGCATAAAAATTGTTTTTTAAATATTAAATGCAGTGGTTCTCATTACATTACAGAAGGATTTAAAATATTTTAATTCAACTTTTTTACTTAAATTAATTATGTTTCACATGAATACATCTTCTGTCCAAAAGTGAGTTTGTAGAGCAGATTTAAAAAGTTCTGCTTGAGTCAAGTTAGATTTACGTTAAGAGAATCAAATAAGGAAACATAACATTTTAATCAAATAAACTGCCGTAAGCGTGTAACAAGATTAATAAAATGTAATATAAGATAACTTAATAAGAGCATTCCTTTTATCTCTTACTACTTCTAACGATTTTATTTGGATATTATTAAAAGTTAACTAAATGCAATAATTTATAAGAAATATTTTCATCGTATGGCGTCTATTAATATAAAAAGATATTGAGTTCCTGAATAAAGTGCACATTTTTAATGTACAAATATGATGTTTCTTTTTTTTAGAATTGTAAGTAATGTTGTATGCGTAGACAAAATAAATATGAATACGTGAAAGTATAACCAATGAACAATAAAAGCGCTGCATTTAATATTTATCGAATATTTCAGTGAATATTTTATACAAAAATCTTTGAAACTACGAGATTTTAAACTTACAAAATAATCTAAGTATTTAATTATCCATTGAATTTTAATTTATAGCCATTTCCACTCATTTTTTAATAAATAATAAAGATATTTTACACATGATTTCAACTTAATGAAAATGAAACTTTTAAATGAGTGGTAAGAATTCCATCTCAAGGACAATTGTATTCTAGAGAAAATACAAAATTGACATTTCTGAACATTCTAACATTCTAAAGTAAAATAGTGTGGGAAGAGACGTGGTAAAAAAACCGTTTTGCGACAACAAGTGTATGAAATGTCATATATTATTATTAGATTTTTAGCTCAACTCAGGATTTCAGACTCTCGCCAGCATGTTTCAATTTGCGAGCTAAAACTAACATCATCTTTGTAATAAAGGATCTTCAGAGGGATGACAAACATTCCCTTTGTCAGAAATACTTAAAGTCTAAAAAAATGATCTGCGTTTTTCATTTCTCAAAACTTCAAGAATGTCATTTCGGCGTAGAAGAAAGAAGCCACGTGGACGGAAGAAAATCTAAATTCGCCAGAGACTTGTTTCGCTTGTTTCTTTTGAATACAAAATGCAAACAAAAAGCGCACAAGAGAGCTGGATGCTGTTTACCTTTCGAATACTTCTGTTTGATTCTAAGTTTCAAAACAAGGGTGCATTGAAGAATTTAAAAGCTTTTGGGGCTTTTTCCTTTAGAATGCTGCAGAAAATCTGATCTTGATGTTTGTTTAAATTTTTACTTTAACTCGTCTTTATATAGTGGTATCTTTTTGTTACTATTATAATGGATAATTTTGAAAGTTTAAAGTTACTTTGCGTCATTAACGAAATTCCCTGTGTATTAATCTTTTGTCGGGAGCCATTAATCGGTGAGATGAAGCACTCATATTTTTTGTGGCTATGTGCGGGTTTTATTGACGAAGGTGTGGGTCCTCTAGCAGTTACCACTTACACTATGGTATTGTGGTTTTTCTCGAGTGTTCTTTTGGTGTACGTGAGAAGTACGTTAATCTGGTAGATGAGTTGCGCCCGATTGCGTTTGTATTTTTGATTTCCCACATTTTACTGAATATTTCTTTTTATAATCCTGTAGAAGTTCGTACACCTGTGCTACAGCCCCTAATTCAATGACATTCATCGTTATTTCCAATATGTTGTTTAAAAAATTTCGAATTATTTCAGCTCTCAAAGACAACAGTTGTCATTGCTAAGGAGTAAACAAACGCCAACTCCCTCCTGAATTCCTGGACATTTTGTAGGTTGAAATTACAAGGAAATACAGAAACAATATTTAAAAACGCATATACAGCTTCGTATGACAGAATAGTTCAGGTTAATAAGCTTTTCCTTAAGCCTAAGCAAAATTTTAACTTTTAATCTCACAGATGAGTTGTGCCCCGATGTGCTAGAATCTGTATTGTGCCCGACCGAAGGTTAAAATTTTGGATAACAATGAGTTTTCGAAAGGTTTTACTGAAATAATATGAAGTGTAAAAAAATTATACTCAAAAGGCTGTGGTTATAAAGTAACTAAATGGACAAAAAATAAACCAAATGAGAATCAGTAATAAATACATGCTTTCTGCTATCACTAGGAAGCGCAGTTTTGTATAACTTTTATAAGAAAAAGAGTGGCAAATTCAAAAATTAAGCAGCAAATCTCGGTTCATCTTTTTCCTCCCTCTTTGATTTAAAGATTTCAAGTCTTAAATACTCTGCGCGCGAGATCAGTTGCGTTCGGTATACGCGTACCATGATTTTCCTGACGCTTCTAGAACCAATCCAGCGACTCAGTTCTCCAAGAAAATTCGCCAAGGCAAAAAAGGGCGCCAAGAGGTGTGTGCATAACAGAAAAGTAGTCAATGTACGATGCTCACAATAGTAAGTTTCAAGATGATTTCATGATTTTTTCTTTTCTGGATTTCCTCAATTTCTGAATTTTCACGCTTGTATCTTCGGTAACGTAAACTATTTTGACGTTGATCTAAACGTTCACGGGTTAGCCTAAGCCCATATCCTTCTTTCCTAACTGATCTGTTTTGAATAGTTTCATCCAAAGTTTCATTATATTGTAAGAAATATTGTGAATTCTTAGTCTTAAATTCATTTTCTCTTAAAAAAAGTTATTTTAATATAGTTACAGTCTATGACGAATATAGTTACAGTCTATGACTATGAAGATAAGCCTAACATGGAGAAGGCGACCGGTGGTTTTGTAAACAAACCGGTCCTTGCCATCGGCAAAAAAGATATTAATCTCTTTTTCTGTGCACTTACCTTAGGGTTTTATGTGCATAGATATTTGAATATTATATTGCAAATGATTGAAAAGCAGTATGGCCGATTGTTTAAATTATTTATTTAAAAAGTGATATTTTAGTTGAACTTATTTAAAATCAAACTAAACCGAATCTAAAACATTTAAAAGATATGATACGCAAATAACATGACATCACGAAATAACTCAATCAACACATAATAAATAAAGTTTAAATAAGAAGGGAATATAAAGAATAGATTTACCATATCAGAGTGCTGCATTTTGTATAAATTTTATTAGAAATGACCATGGTCTTTCTTCAGACAACTAGTTTATTAAGTTGCTAAATCCTAGTTAAAATGTTAATGGAAACATTTTCAATTAATGTTTTCCATAAAAATCTAAAGGAAAATAAATCTATCCATAACAATTTTCAAGGCTACCGTTGCTGTCTGAATTTTGTTATGAAAACTTTAGTTTAATTTTCTCAAAAATACATCAGGAATTCAGCGTAATCTGACGTAAAGTTTGGGCGAAGCATCTTAGAAGTAAAAGTTATAATTATTTATTTTAAGTGTATTAATATTTGATAAAAATTAACAATAAATACACACATCTACAGGAAAAAAGATGTAAGAGATACTTACTTTTCAAAAGTTTAAAAATGTATAATAAATGCATAATAAGATGTCAAATTAAATCGACCAAGTGCAAAAAATTGAGAAATATATTCACATTTTTAAGAACTTCACATCTGAGAAAATTTATCATATCACAATTCTAGTTTCATTTTAAAATTGAAATTTCCGAGCTGAAATTAAAATAATTGAGAAGATACCTGGAAAAATATAAAATGACAACAAGTGTATAAAAACTCATAAGTTATTACTGTATATTTTTTTTGTTCGTTTCGTTATTTAAATTTCTTTTAGGTGTGTCCCAATTTGCAAGTTAAAACTGAAAGCTTCTTAGAAAACAAAGGATTTCCAGTCCGAAGACAAACATCTTCTTTGTAAGAAAAACTTTAAGCCTGAAAAAATGATCCGCGTATTTCATTCCCCAGAACTCCATAAATGTCACTTCGATGTAGAAGCAAGAACCCGCGTAGAAGGAAGAAAATCCAAATTCTCCTGAGACTTGTTTCTCTTGTTTCTTTCGAATACAAAATGTAAACAAAAGGCGCACAAGAGAGCTGGATGCTGTTTACCTTTCAAATGCTTTTGTTTGAATCTAGGTTTAGAAACAAGGGTGCTTAGAAGTATTTTAAAACTTTTTTTTAATGCTACATCAAATCGGATGTTGAAGTTTATATTCAAATTCTCACTCCAGCTTTTTTACTTCATGGCGTCTCATTGCTACGAATATAATGGTAATTTTTCATTTTAAAGTTACTTTATGTTACTTGTAAAATTATCCTTGTATAAGAATGTCTTTGAAGAAGAGTTTTTAAAATTTCTTTCGTTTATTTCTTCGGAAAGGTTAGCTTAAACAGAAGCAAGTGAAAGATAGGTATTATCTAATAAACTGTTAATAAGCGTTTAGATAAATGAAAAC
>BGPR01010205.1:41475-53613 GCA_013235015.1 Araneus ventricosus
TGATTTTGATTTCCAAGATCTATACCGATTTACATAAATACCAATTGATATATATATATATATATATATAAGCTTTATAATGGTAGAATAACTACCAATTTATATGTCTAAGCTTTGCAATGGTTCGCATAAATACCAATTTAAATATGTAAGCCTTATGTAAGACCTCAGGCACGCTCTTTGAAAATACAAAAATGCCACTCAATAAACCCATATTGCTTCCGAATTGCAAGAAAGCAGGACCACGGCACTATAAAATCATTTCTTTTTTTCCACAACTCATGATCAGAAATAAGAATGCACTTGGGAATTCATTTCCAAACGAAATAGTTATCCAAAAATATTTTCTTTTATTCCGAGAGGGAAAAAATAAATAAATGATCTCCCTTCATTAAAAAAAGGCAGCATCTTCCGAAAATCTATGGATGGATCCTTAAAAAAATGAATGCACATCACGAAGATCTTTCCCCAGAAAAACGAAAATTTCCTTAACTGTGGAACAAAACCGATCAGCACAATAAAAGTACGCAGCGGAAGAATATTTTTCTTCACATTGAATTCAAAAGAACATAAAATTTAATTGAAAAACTTCTCGATTTCCGATATTTACCCGGGGGCGAGTGTTGTCTTTCAATCGCTCCAGGAAAACTCCGGAGCACATTTCATCAAATCTCCAGATAAAATAATGCCGGCCGGTAATGCGATTTCTTATGATTTTGTTCCCACCCGCCAGCTTGCGAAAACCTTCGAAACAGCGATAATTTCACTCCCAACCTGAAGGATATTTTCCGATTTTCCGATATGGATCTCAATCCATCTCGTTTTGGAAAAAAAGCCAGATAGGAAATAGTCAGGAAGGAGGTCATACATCTGGAAAAGTGCTTCATTCACGGAAATCGTATTTAGAGAAAATAGAACTGCAATCAAAGTTGATAGTAAGATCTTTCTTTTGATTTCTACAAACATTTTATTTTATATGGAATATTTTTAAGATATTCAGGAATGGACTTTCTCTCTACATGGACTTATTTTCAAAATTCTTCGCGCAAAATCTGTATTATTGCATTTTATTCAAAATTTTCTTGCTAATAGAATTGAAATTTGAGACCTTTTACACCTTTCTTTTTACTTTTTCTAGTTCCTAAATTTGATGGCCTTAAATGTGGTATGTTGTAATTGATTTTTTCCTTGAGTTCCTGTTGTATTAGATTTATGATTTTTTTACTATTGTTTCTTCCCGATGATAATACAATATTTTAATACTTCGGACTATAATTATCCTTCAATCAATTAATTTTAGTTAAAACTGTATTCTGTATGAGAGGCGCCATCTAGTTGCATATTTTAGAAAATATTATTACAAAACATAATTAATACTAAAATGTAGAAACTAAAAATGGCTTTAGAAACACGTAGTATTAAAATGTAGCAAATAATTTTTATCGAAAAAAAGGGGTGAAAATAAAATCGGTAAATCCTGAGGTGATGAAAACAATATTATAAAATATTAGTACACATAGAAAGTAGCATCGTTCTTAAACATTCATTAAGGATTAAAATGTAGCAAATAATTTTTATCAAAAAAGTAGGTAAAAATAAAATCAGTACATCATTAGGTGATGAAAAAATTGGTACAAAATATTAATCCACAGTGGAATTAGGAAAGCTACTAAACATTCATTAAAAATTTTGAAAACATCATAAATGTTATAAAATTCAGATTCACTTAAGATTGTTTCAGCATACTTTTACAATTTTGTTCTAACGACGCAAATTTTGATAAAAAATTATTTTCTACCTTTGTTGTACAAATAAATAGGTTTTTATGAAATCATTTTATAATTATTTATTTCCTTTTAATCGCAAGAGTTTTCGCTTATCAACTTATATATGTGTTTGATATAAATAATATCATTATAATGGAATTGAAAGATGAGAGTGGGTTTATTTTATGTAGATTCGTTTAGAAAATCTTCTTTACACTATATGCTTTCAAATATTTTAATGAAAAGTTGATAATTTCTCGGAAATTATTTCAATACACTCTGAAAGCTTTCTCTTAATTGCAAGCTGAAGGATACATAACTGGAAGACTGCTTCATTCAAAGACTACTTGATTAACGGCAATCTTATTCTGAGACACAAGTACTGCAATCAAAGTTGATTGCAAGATTTCACTCTTTAACCTTAGGAAAGGTTTTCTTTTATATAAGATATTCTTAAGATATTGAGGCAGTTTCTTGAATTTTCATTGTACACAATTGTTTTGAAAATTCTCGCGAGATCTTCATTTTCTCATCTTACTCAAAATATTTGTATTTTTTTTCTGATAGATTCATAAGTGATTTAAATCAATCTAGTCCATTAATATTTTATAATTCTACCTAGATAACTAGACAGAAATTAATAGCCAGAATTACTACTTAATGGGCTTTTAGACATATATTTATGAATAACATTATGAAGAAATTAAAAACGTAAGTGAGAAAGTTTACTCTGTGTACTTATTTCGAAAAATAACTTTTCTATTATATTCATTATCACATTTGCCCATTCATTATCACAAACTATGCCCATTTCAAAGGAAATTTTTCAATATGTTCTAAAAATATTCTGTGGTTTTTTTCTAGAATCGAATTGAATAGAAATTTTTATAATGTTTTGACATTTATTGGAGATTATTATTTTTTTGTGTATTCTATGTCTTTAAGATAAGGTAGAAATTTTATTTTACGAATTTAATTTGAAATGTGTTATTGCAAGACGAACATTATTGATTTAAAAAAAAAAAACATTCCTTTTTCTTGTAAAATTGTTTCGGTACATGTTGAGGTTTTTTATTAAATTTTTCAATATAATTATATCGAAATAAATTATTGATGTAAAAGGTCATATCAACAGGTATTTCATTTTGTATTGTGAATGTATTTCGCAAAATAATATTAGAAGAATGTTAAACAGGGAAGTTTGCATTTTACCGATTCATTTGATTTTAACTTAATTTTGTCTCGATTTTTTTTAATTCCTGTTTTAAATTCCATTAAATATTTCTATTTGCATATGAACTTTAATTGTGTTTAATAAAACATAAGTTTTAGGTTTTTTACTCTTTTAAAATATTGCCAGTCGAATTATATCTCACTTATTTGAATTTATATCAATTTTGTTTTTTACTTAAATTAAAATTAGGAGGAATCTGAGCATTTTCAAACATTTTTATGTATAACTTGACTTGTTTGTTGTTTTCAGAAATCGAAATTTGCAATCAATTTTTAACTCCCGTCTTTATGTGCTAGAGTTTTGAATTTTTTTAGGTTTATATACTCTTGAAAAAAATACAGTTACTGTTTGAGCATTTTCAGAACATAATTATCAGTATTACTTTTACCCTTTCTATTATTAATTTTACCTTTTCTTTCTTTTACTATTATTACTTTTACCCTTTCGCGCTCACTGGTTTCGCAGTGAAACCACACATTGAACATTTTTTTACTGCGCATGGGCGAAACGTAGAGTAATATTACTTTCATAACTTAAGAACCCAGATATATAAGCCAACTTATATAAAAATTCCAGTTCAATACCGTTAGTATTCACAAAGATATTGGCATTGCAAGAGCTAAATTGCTTTTGGTCTCTAAAAGAAAAAAAAATGATAAGGGTTCTTGCACAAATTGATATTTATTTTAAAAAATTAATCTATGAAAGTAATATTGAATTTTATGAATGTTAAATATCCTGAATACTCACGTATACTTATAAATTAAATAAATAATTTAAATTGAATTTCGACGATAACTTATTAGGAGGAAAAATAGCCCATTACCGTTCATTGGTTTCACTGTGAAACCCCAAATTTCTTGAAAATAAAAAATGCCAATTTTTTCCTTTACATATTTATCATCAGCTATATGTCTAATACTCATTTTTGAAAAAAAAATTAGTAATTTTCAAAACAAAACATGTAGTGAAATTGAAAGAGTTAATTAAATTTTGAATCCATACTAGTGGCACAACCTGATAACGATTCAAAGTAAAAAATATCAAGCTTCGGTAATATTTATAAAAATGATTCATAAATTAGTCTAAAAAAAGAAATTAATTGATGAAAAAAACGTCTACTTTTTAGTACAGCAATAAAAGTGTGTTTTTAAAAACTTTTTATTAACCCCTTGCCGTACGATTTTATTTAACCTTCTAATTAGATGACAACACCCATTTGGGATATTTTTTTTATTATTTCAATCTATTTAAGATGGTCAAGGATACTTCAGACATTTTACACTCTAAGCGTTTCACACGTAGTTTTCCGTTTGTCATATTGAGTTCAAAAGTGTATTATTCATGTTCATGTGTATAATTTCTTTAACAACCATGCATAAAATATTCTTAAGATTTCAGAGACTTCATTGAACGTAATAAAGATATCGTATCCAAGTGATTTTTGGATTTAAAATTAATTGTTACGTTGACTTATATACTGATTTAAAAACCAAAAATTCTGCAACTCTTTGCACATGTCAGACACGTTGTTATAGATTAAGGGGTTAAATGTATAGTTATAAAATTATTGCATTTCGAAATGTTAACTCAATCAATTTGCAATTTTTATATTTTATTCTGAATATACAGAGTTTGCACAATTTCTCAGAAAAATTTAGTGTTTAGATGGAAATTACATATATTTGTTAAACAGTATAGTGCATTCAAATTATTTCGTTCATAACTTCATTTTCTGTATGGACGATAAATACTTCAAATCAAGCTGAACAAGTTATCAAAGCCTGTATGATGCTTGTCATATACAGATTGTATTAAAAATAATTAGAGAAATTCTTGGTAATTATGCAGGAAAAAATTTTTTCATGGTGCATATTCTAGGAACATTAAGCTAAATATCTGAAGTATCGGAAAACTATTATTGTAAAAAACGTTTCAACACTGTTTATTTTGGAAAAATCGAAATCTTTAGAGAAACTTCGGCATTTTTTAAATCAATTTTCCCCAAAAGTTATCCTAATTTATCAACATTTTTATTGAACTATCTTAATTAACGCAAGTATTACCAAGCGAATTAAGTACTGTTTTAAATACAATTAAAGATATTTAATGGAAAATTCTGTTTTTTATGCTTAGCAGAAATGCAGTTGAAATCTGCAAATGAATCATTTTGTAAAATTTCGAGCTTAATTTTGTGAAAAATTTACATGCACAATCTAATGGACAGAGTAACTTGAATATAGTATAAAAGTGCATTTCATATTATATTGGAAATTAACTGTTTTTTCAAGAAACAGAAATTTGCAATGCCACAAATATTTTTAATCCCAGATCCTGAAACATTTTTTTTCCGGTCGTTTACCTGTGAAAAGTTAATTTTATTGATAAAATATGTAAGTTTTCAGAAGTTAAAAAACAATTTACATCTTGCACTGCATGGAATTTTTGGTATTATTTCAAAACATTTTCAAGTATTTCAAATATTCCAGGTATCTAAACCGTGGATAACGCCCTATAAGACGAAACGGACGAACGTGTGTTGCGTCCCGATTCATTATATCATTATATAAGCAACTCTCTGAACATTGTTAATATAAATATGTTCTAAAGGATCCATACAGACAGTTATAGTCTTACAGGAACAAATTTTTAAAAGTAAAAAAATTAATAAATAATACCAACAAATTTTTATTCAGCTCAATTTCGAACTCGTAGGAAGAATATGATTTTTATATACTTGTTTTTACTTTTTCGTACACGAAGTGTACAAAGAGAAAGTATTGCACTCGTCAAAAAATTCGAACTCGAAATTTTGACGAATCTCTGCATTTTAGAGTCCGAAAAACAAAATTTTGGAATTATGTCTGTCTGTGTGTCTGTCTATGTGTGAACACGATAACTTGAAATCTATTAGTGCCACGGGGATGAAATTTAGTATGTGATCTTGACACATAATTTGTAGGTTTCTATCAAATTTTGAACAAACTCCATCTACGGGAAGTCTGTCTGTCCGCGTTCATGTGAACACTATGACTCAAAAACTTAAATATCTAGATGGATAAAATTTGGTACGCAGTTTTTATCATTAAGAATTTCGGTTCGTATCAAATTTTGGGCCAAATCTGTCAAAGGGTTGGCTGTCTGTCGGTCTGTATAAACGCATACTTCTAAACATTATAACTCGTAAACCCTAAGGCTTTTGTAAATACAAATTGGTATGAAGCCTGCTAACATTAATTGTAGATCAGTGCCCAATTTTCTTTTCAATCGGTCGGAAAAAAGTTGTTCAAATCGCACATTTGTCTTTCCTCATCACACAATGACGCGAGGCCGTTATTGCGTAATTGCGCGATTCACTTGCGCTAATCCTTTCCGCTTCTACCCACGCCTTTCGCCTCCAAGCTTCCGATTCCCAAGTTTTATTCCTTCACTGCCTTAGGGACACTTGTACGTTTTACTGCCTTTTAGCTTATTTTTTCTCCACATGTGTTAGGAGTATACAAAAAAGTTTAGAGGAAACCACTCTCGCTGATTGCATTTGCAAAAGGATTTCATTTTCTTGCCCATACTGCGATCGCATAGATGGTAATACAGTGGACGACACTTGTAGTGATCGTTTTGGATGAGAGACAAAGTGATCACTGCATTCGAATGTATAAGTACATCCACAATGCCTTAAAAACAATACAAGTTTATAGGTGTGCAAGGATCAAAAGCATAGAGACCGGGAAGCCACTGTTAAGAGCGTTATGGGAGCAAAATATTAGTGCGTTCATGCCGCTTTTTAAAGTCAAATATGATAAGGGGTGAAAGAATAACAGACCTTGGGGGCATTTACCCTTGCCACGGAAATGATAATTGGGGAGGGAATATAGCAATATTTTGGGCTAGGCGCCACTTACCCTAGCTATGCTACTGAAAAGGATTGCAGGAAAACAGACCACACAACATTGTTAGTATATATTCATTAGTTTTAATTAGAAAAGGAATATCGATACAATGAACAGAATTGCAAACAAAGGCACGCATTTAATTATTTAAGCTTTCATTACGTTAGCGAAAGTAAGCTGTTCTATTTTCAAGCATTCGATGGACAAATTGTTCATATGCATAATCATAAACGAAAGATTCAGTGCGTTATTGGACTGATCTTAAAGGACGAAGAGCTTGAGTGTTTCTTGGGCTCATGGTGGTTTTTCTTCTGGCAGGTTTTCATCGTCCTTGTCCTCACTTTCTGATGCGTCATCGCATTGAAACTGATAACTACAACCGAATTGCTGATCACAAGAACCGGCGAATTTCCTATGTATATAGATAGATACAGGAGAACCATTCCAAGCTGTTTTGATCAGTACAAACGATTGATCAAAACAACCGCGATCACTACAAACGGTGATTACTGTATTTATATGAGTTTTTATTCTTTTGGTTTGGCTGCAGTAAATTATTTCTTGGACTTCAATTTGGTCTTCAACAGCTATCTATCTATAGTCTGCATAACGTCAGAGTTCGTGAAGAGCTCACTTTAAATTTTTTGACGTAGACTTACGTCTCTTCATAGGGGTCTAATGGTGTGTCGGGAAAGGATGAAATTATGACGCTTTTCGTGGTATTTTTAAACGCTTATAGCTCATTTACCAAATAACATATGGAGTTGATTTTAGCTTCATTTAACAGAGAAAGGTAAACATTGACGATTTCAAAAATAATTTTAGAATTTGGAATTACGGTTTAGGCGCAGTCGAGCTGCAAAGTTGGTTAAAATCATGAAAAATTTGAAGACGTCACATCGGTTGTGAGAGGTATATTAACTGGATTTAACAGATTAATAATTAATTCATTTAAGATTAATTTATTCATTCAGGTTAATTCCTTTAATAGAGATAGGTCATAGAGCATGGGTCAAAGTCACATAGAGCTACTTTAGTCGCAGTTGAGTAATCGATTAATTAACTGTCCTTAATTATTTATTATTAACAATTGTTGATTTAATTGAGCTGCCCTTTCCATCGATTTAATTGAATGGAGTTGATTTTAGTTTCATTTAACAGAGAAAAGTCATAAAGCATAGGTCATAGGTCAAAGTCACATCCCAGATAGCATGCACACTTGCAGGAAGTAAGATTTTTCTTAATTTTAGCTTGTCATGACAAACTTGACGCGAAAATTTTGCAACAAACTTCCTGGAAAGTTCCCCCTCGCTTGTAATGCAAGTTTGCTGTAAAGTTGACAGGGCACACTTACACACCACGACCTGGATACAGTTGTATATATCTGGCTAAAAAAACATCCTACTTTTAATAGCATCTCCTGGACCGTCCTTCTTTTCATTAATTCAATAAATCAATGATAATTTGAAACAAAAATTAACTAGGCTTTTTTTATAAAAAAATAACTTTTCAAAAATTCTCCATCTTTTCACTAAATATAAAACTCGTTCTGTAAAGAAAACTATATATCGCCTTTTTCTTTATGTTGAAATTTCAACGTTCATACACAAAATTAAACCTAAAAACAGCCAATGTTTGTTCAAAAATATTAACTTACTTTGTGTCCCATATCTTTAAAAGTAATTACTTTTGAACCCTAATTTCATAATTTATTCCACTAGCAAAACGTAGTTATTATCGAAAATCGCTCTTCTTTTGACTTCAAATCATATTCTCAACTCAAAATTTTAAAAAAATTAATGAAATCAAGAAGACAGTTTAAAATAAAACGTGTAGATGCATGATATATCATCGTAATCTATCTTCTGCAATCGTGGTCCAGCTGGCTGATTGGCTAAGGCGACAGGTTTAGGATGCGGATTGTCGGGGCTTCAATCTGAGGTTCGTCTGCGTACTCTGTTTTTGCTATAGTTTGCAATGAATTTGACGCAACAAGCTTGCTGCAAGTTCGAAGCGTGATGACTTCGTCGTTTGCAATAACTTGTTTCAAACTTGCACTCTTGTTGTGTCAAACTTGCTACAAGCTTGCAGATTTGCAGAGCAAGATTGCTGCAAACTAAAATTTCTATCTGGAATAGAGCTACTTTAGTCACAGAAAGTCATAGTTGAGTAAAGTAAGTAAGTCTACGACCCTCAATCGCAGCGGCCGTTTCACAGAGACAGCCTCCTGTCGAATTCTTTTTCTTTTTCCGAATTTTGCAGAGCGCCTTTTGTTTCTTGTATAATGAAGAAGTAGATGAAAATTTTACTTCCACAGGTTATCTGTTTGAAATTTTATCTGTGGAATACGCCGCTGCCATTTGATTCAAGACATTTACTGCCTCCTTCGACAAATCATAAAAGACAATTATTTTATACATTTTTAAAGTTCCCTATACTTTCACCAACATTATCACGGTGTTGTAATATAAATAGTAAAATAATGCTCCAGATTTTCATTGTACATAAGCAAAAGCTGTTCTTTTCAAATACAAATGGCAAAGTTTGCGGGATTTTCCTTTACATCCAATAAATTTAGGAAGTAATAAACTTTTGTTTTTTTCGGAATAGTTACAGCAATCATAAGCTTTTCCTTCAATATTTTTTGTGGAAGTTTTTAAGACGTGTACCAGCTGACAACAGTTATATTATGCTAGAATTATATAACTTTTTCAGCACTCATGACAATTTCACTTACTCTGCTATCCAATTATTAGTACGAGCACTAACATAAACCTTCATTTTCGAAGTATACAGTATTCTTGAATCCACTTCATTCCTCACCATAACTTAAAGAGAGAGACATTATTATCCTCCTATCTCTAACAAGATCATTCAACTAAACTTTGAAAAGTGACTCGATGACTGTTTCACACCCCTTAATCTGAATTCCAATAAAAATATATAAGAACCTTTTTCGGAAACAGATTCTGTCTGTTGAATCTGATCTTAAAGGCAGCAAGCGTGGGTATGACTAATTACTCCTCAAGGGATGTCAGCATTTTTGACATTTTATGTGGCAAGGGTTGTAACCCCCACCTACAGGTCCTCACGGGTTAAACTACTAAGTAATTTGATTTAGGAACAAATAATTTGAAAAAGTCAGACACTATTTCAAACTCTCTGAAATCGCAATATGTTTTAGCCTTCATTTAAAAAGATGCTGTTTCTGAAATTTAAAACTAGAAAAGAACATTTAAATGATTTAAATTCTGATTCTATGTAATCATTTAAATATTGCGAAAAGATTAATATGCTGTTTCATACTATGTTAATTTGATGTTTGGTTAATGCGTCAGCGCATGGAAATAAACCTTTATATTCAAAATAACTTTTTCAAATAGATTAGATTGCAGTTTACGTTTTTTATAAAAAATCTCTATTACGTTAATAAAGATGGGAAAAATCCTTAATTTTTTATTAATATTTTATTAATGTCAACCATAATAATTCTGCATTCTAATATTAAAATCACTATGAAATGCTTCATTAATACTAGTATAACCGGTCCTTTATGAATAACATAAAAATATTTCACTTATATAAATGTAACCATAAGTTTCTTTAATATGAATATAATCAATAGTTTCATTAATCATAGTACTCCCATTTCAGTAATAAAGCAACATGGAATGTTTCCTTAACAGTAAATTTCGGTAACGTAACCGTTTCATTAATAGCAATATTAATTCATACGAATATCTCCCAGCGCATCTACCAAGGTTTTTTGTTTGTAACTTTGTGAAAGGTCCCTCACTTAGACTAAAGTATATTGGAGACTTTAACTTGACTCAATCCAACTTTGTAACGATCCTTTCTCCCTTTAAACAAGAAAACATAAATCGTAATTGCTGATTCGGAGCTTGTTTTTATAGTGTAATTATCACTAATTAAGTGAACGTAAAATTTTAAAAGCAGTCTTTCGCGTGATTAAAAAGCTAGCATTCCTTTTTAACATTACGTGGTAATGTGTGTATTTAACAAAATGAGATGTCCACTCCTTCTACTAGAGCTACTTTTTTCAACCTCTATTTCCATTACTTTAGCATCGTTAATGCGCCTCTCTTTTAACGGTCCCAGCAGTAAGTTTATGAAACATTAATTAAAAGTATAAGTGTCAGTGCCCTCTTTGCCTATGGGCGAGTTAAATGCAACACGAATATTTTAAAGGTACCGATTGTGGGATGTATAATATTTTCAAAAAATAAAATGGTTTATTTAATTAAATTTCGTCATATATCCTATCCAAGCGCTTTAAGCGTAAAATATTTTAGAGGAGGAAAGGGAGTTTTCTTTCAAGCTAATCAGCTTGATGTAGAAATAAGATAATTTGTTGCTAATAGCGCCAAATGAATTATTCTTGTATTAAAATGAAAAATTCTTGTATTAATTAAAAGTTGCAAGCAGCAATTTAAAAATGCAACTTTGAATGTGCATAAATAAATGTGTATCAAATAATAAATAGAGTTATCTTTCAACTACTGTTTTGATCTCGGAAATTTTTTAAACCCAATTACAAAGGATGCAGGTAGTTCAATTTTAAACAGTAAAAAATCAGAAAATAAAATTATATTAATATATAAATAAATTATAAACTATTTTTCATTATTAGCCGTCATTTCGCTCATTGTATGGTGTATTTTGAAACTAAATAATACTACTAATGTTTGATAAAGTGTAATTAATTCGATATATTATCATAGCAGAAATAATAAATGATGCCTTTTAAAATGATATCAAAATACTTTATTAAAACGTACAGTTTGCTGCCATTAAGGAATTAAAAATATATCAAAACAACAACTATTCAGAGCTGAGTTCAGCTTTTTGTGTTCAGTTCCAAAATTCAAGCTTTTTAAACCTATGTTACCCCTATTCCTAATCAAATAAGGACACAATTAGAGATATGTTTGACAAGACTCATTCTGCAAAACGGCGTTAGTTAATAACAAGTAGAAGTGGAAATCGGATAAGATGCTTAAAAGACAGTTTGCTGAGTGTAAAGAAGGAAGATTCCTCAAGATAAAGACATTTATTCTTTGCTTACTCAAATAAATATTCGCCTGATGCATATAACCCCTTTAAGTCTGATGTACCCCTTCATCGGGCGTCTTCATTACGTAGATCTCCCTTGTAATGTGGCAGTTTTGTTGACATCTGAGACACTGAATGTTTTGACTTCGTATAGGTCTGATAGTACTCCAGTCAA